>JALPQI010009116.1:0-48768 GCA_025490895.1 Thaumatotibia leucotreta
CGGGAATTCCGGTAATGGCAGCCAGTCGACTACAAAGATGGGCAATCTTATTAGGAGGATATCAGTATGACATTGAATATGTACATACTACTAAGAATGGAGCAGACGCTCTCTCCCGGCTACCACCACAGAAACCAGACGGTAATAAAAAATCAGGAGATAACATATTTAAATTTTGTGCAGAACTTTCTGCCCGTTACATGTCAAGATGTACAAAAAGCGACGGAGAAAAATTGCATATTAAGACAGGTGCTCCTATACATAAAGGGAGGTTGGCCATCATCCTGCACCAACGACGCATATAAACCTTTTTTCTCCAAAAGACAGGAATTATATGTCGAAGGCGGCTGTATCATGTGGGGATACCGTATGGTGATTCCAGAAACCTTAAGAGATAATATTTTGAAGGAACTGCACAGTAGCCACCAAGGTATGGTCAAAATGAAAAGCGTGGCTAGGAGCTTTGTTTGGGGGCCAAATATCGACCAGGATATTGAAGCGCTGAGCAGAGAGTGTGCAATTTGTGCGGTGGAAGCTTCAAGTCCACCTCGTGTGAAATCACAACCGTGGCCATATTATCCTGAGGCCTGGAGTAGACTCCACATGGACTTTCTAGGGCCCTATGAAGGCCGAACTTTCTTTGTAGTGATCGACTCGACCAGTAAATGGATCGAGGTCTTTTTAATGGCCAGGACTACCGCGACAGCAGTAATTAAGGTATTACGAGAAACTTTCGCGAGGTTTGGACTTCCTAAAGAAGTAGTGTCAGACAATGGGCCGCCATTCACAAGTCAAGATATTAATGAATTTATGAATTTAAATGGAATTATACACACATTTACGGCGCCATATCATCCGGCATCCAATGGCGCAGCCGAGGGGGCAGTTAAATTATGCAAGAAAGCTATTAAAAAGGCGATTCGAGAAAACCGCGACATAGAGGCAACATTACAAACATTTTTACTAAATTATCGCAATTGTGAGCAGGGGACTACAGGTGAAACGCCAGCTATGCTACTTCAAAAACGACAACTTCGTTCTAGACTAGATCAGCTAAGACCCACAGCTGTTATCGAAAAGAACGTGCATCGGGCTCAAAAGAAACAGATCGTGTCCGCAGGGGGCATTCTACCTAAGCAAATGGACGAAGGAGATCCAGTGTGGATACAAGAATTTAACTCGAGGGATAAATGGGTCCCGGGAAGGATATCTAAAATAACGGGCTCTCGTAATTATTTAGTGACAAGGGATAACGGTACCACATGCAGTAGACATTTAGATCAGTTAAAGTCCAGATTAGTTAATTGCTTGTCAAGCGTAGTTCCGTCCGACGTCACCACGCAGGAGCCGACCGACCGCGTGCCGGTGTCGCCGCCGC
Organism: Thaumatotibia leucotreta; assembly: GCA_025490895.1. NCBI lineage: Eukaryota > Metazoa > Arthropoda > Insecta > Lepidoptera > Tortricidae > Thaumatotibia > Thaumatotibia leucotreta. Next base: position 1,379 of record JALPQI010009116.1, read on the forward strand.
GCTCCCCGCCCGCCCCCGCCCCCGCGCCCGGCCCCGCGAGGCCGGAGCCGCCGCCGCCGTCGCCGCCGCCTGTCGCGCCGGTCGAGCCCGCTGTGACACTGGCCCCAACTCCCGAGGTGAAACGCATTAGGAAACCACCTGTGCGATATGGTTTTGAGATTGATTAAATTAAAAAAAAAAAGGGGCTTAGTAGGTAATTTTAGTTCTAGTTGTAGCAGGTGATTTATACCGATAGAAATATGTTATGTACCTATCGCAATCAATTCAGCCTAAACATTTATTATTGTTACTTTACACGACCCGGTACCTATACCGGTGATTGAAGCGAAGATGTTAGCGATTTTGATCCTTGTGTCATACATTCATTTTATTTTGTTACATACACGGCTGAACTGTAGACCGTATCATTAATTAAGTAAAGGGGTGTTATGTATGTAGATATAGGGTAGTTATAAGTTTATAAGCGCCGACTTGAAGGTGGTTGCATCCCTTAAATGTCAGTCCGAATATAGATACGATTAAACGGAGTCGATGTTTTATTGCTGCTCCCAAATCCTCCGAAAGAATATTTCCTGGACCCTCGGGAACATACACAATAAGAATGAGGTGTGAATTTGCCCTGATTTTTGTAGGCACTGGACATGTTTTTTCCGTGGACCCTTCAAGTGTGTATCAAACCTAATCCATTTGGTAATCTCAAGTCATTTTGTCTTACTCTTTATTGATACCTATAAAAATTTGTACCTCTACACTTTCAAAACAGGCCAGTTAGTGGAAATCGATTTTGACACCCTCTGATAGTAACTCAAAAATAACCGACTCGGTTAAACACGACTCTGTTTTGTAGTATCAGAACTACTGCGTTGCGAGACTTGCAGGGTTTTATATGTAATGTTTTTGATGGGATATTAGTTTTTTTGTCATAATATCCCATTCAAAGTGAGTTCAGATTGCAGGACTTGTAAGCATCAAAATCCGTAAAAATGAAAGTCGCCGTGAAATCAAACTTATAAAAAGTTTTTTTTTTTCTTTACCAACACCGATCACTTTTTCTAAGGCCATGATTAATTTATATTTATCAAAACCTCCTCAGGGCAGGTCAGTGACACGGTATACGCATCACGCTCTAAACGCGATTAACGACCTGCGATTAGGGTGCCCACACGTTACGATCGCCCATAAAACTGGATCAACTCTAAGCGATTCCTTGGGATTTCATTTGCTAACTGCTATTTTTCTCGCGAGGCAGTACGCGAACGTTGTTTTTTAGAGTTTTTTTCGAATAGAGTATCTTTTAATGCGCTTGTTCATAATTTTCATAAACGCCCAGAAAACCGACGTCAGCTGCGACCATATAATTATAACAGTGACGGCTAACGCCAGCTCAAAAATGCCCCCAGAAACAATTATTTAATTGTGCCAAGATGGGCAGGACATAGCGTTTTTCTTAATACAGCGCATATTTCGGCGCAACATCTTTGACAAGTGTACCTATATAGAATATAGCCAATCAAAACTTTGATGGACCAATCACAACTATTTTTAAATGGCGGTTAAAGTTTTTATAGGTTGACATTGAAATTCATTGCCGTGATGCATTGAAGAGGGGGTGACATTTGTCAACTAAAACTCAGGACCGTTTTTGAAAGGCAATTTAGTATGGCGTGCGGCTTCCATGTTTTATTTGTTCGTAGGACGTCAGCTAATTAGTTTGTCCAGCAGGTCTAGCCAAGATGCCATTCCGCAATCGTATACGATATGTGATAAGTTACGTGACCATAATAATGTAAGGGAATAAATGGTCATGTGACATTTCGTTCGTATCTGTCATTATCATACATTTATTAATTATGGCTTATCGTATACTCGAACGATTATAAAATGGCATCTTGTCTAGGCCTGCTGAACCGTCATTTTGACATTTACTTTTGGTACAAAGGGAAAAAAACATAAATCTAATACTAACCCATATTGGATTTATGTTTTTTTATGCAAAAAGGGTTAAGATTGGAGAGGTGCATGGTTAACCTAGTAATGCTAGTACTAATGGAAAAAGCTTGTGGCCCGCGGCCACTGAAGGGTTTCGGACGCGAGGCTTGTAATTGAATTAAAAGCAAAGTGAGTGTAATTAATTCGAGTAGATGGTGTGATTTAGGATTTTGCTACATATTGCGTGGATTTATTACAGCAGGTCCTTTTTCTAAAAATAAATTATAATACATTTCGTAAAATTAGGAGTTTAGACTTTTTCTTAATTTGAATTTATTTGCAAACAAGAGTAGTGACGTGTGTTTGCATCTCTTTCTTGTATTTTTTAAACGAAGGTATATACAACTTGTATATACCTTCGTTTAAAAAACTTACAGCAATTACTTGCTCGTGTAAATTTGACAAATTTATGTGCATTTAATCAATGTATAGTCACTGCCTCTATTAGGCATCTTCCCACCGAGCCCGATGAATGAGCAGCGAGTAGGTAGCCATTGGCGAGTGAAAAGGCCAAACACCAAGTTTTGAGGTTTCTTGGGCGAGAAAATAGTCAGCAGCATACTCGCTTTAGTGGGCCAGTGAGTTCACTTCAGTGACTCCTGAAATATCGTTTTTATTGGTAAAAACTTAAGAACTTTTTTTTTTACATCCAATCTTCTAAAAATCTGTTTTCTCTCCTCTACATTCTTATAGATCTTAGGGATCCCTTGAAACAGTTTTCAATGTACTAACTCCATTATACCTGTTCACAAGTTTTACAACCCGGCTAAATTTAACACACGTACACGAAGAACGTAAAGGTAAGAGGATACGCCACTTTCCCAAGTGGGTATTATTATTTCATGGCGTTGGATACCGCATTAGCATAAAATACCCAAGTTCGCCTATTCAGAGTAGCGCTATATTTTTAAAATGTCGTAAAACGGGGTAGTATTTTGGAGTGAGCGTATTTACGAGCTTTTTAAATATTGCACGTTTTGCAAACTGGTTTGCCTCGTATTTTTACTGCTCGTAACCTCGAAACAAAACAAAATTCCTAGTTTTTATATTTATAAAATATTCCTAATAATTAACTACTCATAGAGGAAACGCTATTGGCTCCGTAAGCACAATAGCGTCACTAAATTAATAAAACAAAAATCGGCATCAACCGATTTTTCAAAGATCACTTCAGGGTGCTTAGCCAAGTTGCCATTCGCTAATCCTTAGTAGAGTATCGTAGTTTTCGCTCTCTGTCACTCTTTCATATTAGTGCCACAAAGACAGTTAGTTGCCTTTCGTTTACGATTGATGATTAAGCGTTAGCGTTTGGCAACTTGTCTAAGCACCCAGGACTCGAGGTTATATCCGTTACATAAAAAAAATATCGCTTCTCGATTCTCTGAGATATCGAGTATTACAAACAAACAAAAAATCTGTCGAATTGAGAACTTCCTCTTTTTTTGAAGCCGGTAAAAAAATTAAATGCACGCCTACAGTAAATAATTTTTTAATTCCAAATTTCAAAACGTGAAATATGTAAATAAAAGTTCTTTTCGCAGAAAATAATACCGGGTCTGTCGTCCACGTATAGCTTAGACTAACTAATAAATATTGCACGCATAAAGTTTTTTTTTTGTGAAATCAGTGTGTTTAATGTACAATTTCCTGATCAGCATATGGTACAGAATATTATACCTAATTTTAAATGAGTTTTCAGTGCTTTTTTTCACCCTGTAGAAAGAAAGCAGAGTTGAGCAAAAAATAATACGAATACTCCTTTCGATTTGTAATCTAGATAACCAAGTACACATACAAATGAAATTTACCGAAGTAATCAGATGACTTTTTGGCCAACTCTGGTAGTAATTATGAAAATGTTACCTAATCAAATAAAAAATTCAATTCAATTCAATTCAATATCTTTAATGTAAAAAACACATGTCAATAGTCAATTATACAAATAAAATATACTAAACTAAATAAACATCAATAAAAATCAAAATCCTAATTACATCATATTTCAAATTAAGAATAACAAAAAATAATAAGAATAACGAAAATTAATTAAATTAATATAAAATGTCACAATTATAAATAAACTAACCATATTAATAGAACCTACTACATAAATCCAATAAAAAATCCAATAATAATATAACCCAAATACATTGCAATTCAAATTAGAAATAAATAATGTCAAACAATCATAAGTATAATAAAAATTAACATTAATGTCACTAAAATATCAGAATTCAAATTATTTAATGTTATATTTACTATAAAACTCCCGAACCGTAAAAAATGCTTTTTCTATCAAGAAAGCTTTCAATTTCTTAACAAACTGGTCATAAGAAGCCGCCTCTTTGATCTCACGATCCAGGCTGTTAAAAATTTTAATGCCAACAACCGCCAATGAGTTTGAAGTCTTAGCAAGCCTTACATAGACAGATTTTATGTCCCTATCAATTTTACGCTGTTCAGGACGACGCAAAACATATTCACTCTTGTGTAGATACATGTATTTAGCTACCTCCAGAATGTATAAAGACGGCATTGTTAAAATTTTGTTATCACGGAAATATTCTTTAGTAGGAGTAAATGGCGGCACCCCAGATAACATTCTAATAGCCCTTTTCTGCAGCAAAAATATCCTATCCCTATCAGCCGCGAGTCCCCACAGGTCAATTCCGTACGCCAGGATAGAGTTTACATAGGCGTAGTATGCCATACGGAGGTTCTTACTTGATAAAGCAGGAGCAAGTCGAGATAGAGCAAACGTCGCTTTAGATAGCCTACTGCTAAGTGCATCAATCTGTTTATCCCATTTCAAGCCACTATCAAAGACAAAACCAAGAAACCGCATTTCCTGTACCTGTGGAAGGATTGTATTATTTATATTAATGTCAAGGGGGGTCGGATACAACCCTCGCAACCAGAAATGCATTATAGAGAAGAAATACATAATATATTTATATCCTTCAGCTTACTGAAACTGTAGTTAAAGTTTGTTTTTAAATAATGAAACAATGCTGAAATATGACCTAATCAAACAAAGCTTTCCTCGCTAAAGGCGTTTCAGAATACAGCTTCATTATAGCTGCTGTCTGAAACTGAAATTTATTTCAGCATCGGGAGTCCGTAAGAGACCCACTTCGGGTTATTAAAGGGTATCTCCGTGTATATTTTGTACCCGTTTTGTATTATTAAAATTTACTTAGCTGGGTTTTGGTTAAATATTAACTCTATGAACAGGTTAGCTGAAACGCTCTAAGCCTTTTAGGGAATGAAATTGTTATAGGATAGACAAAACGAAGCAATTTGAGTCTTTCCAAATCTATCGCTGTAAATTCGGCTAAATCCATTTATGTAACATTTTTTGACTTTGTGACCACAGCTTAAAATTGAATAATAGTGCTCCACGGTATACATTTTTATTTTACTTTTTCGAAGAATGTTGGGTAACAATGTATGAAACCCAGCCCAATTACCAATACAATTATTAACTATGCAGGCTTGTAGACCCCACTATTTGCTGTAATTGTTATTATGACGACTTGACTGTCAAGGTTGGGACAATCGAGATATTTTAAGATGAAATGTTTAAGTTCGTACAGACCCGAAATGAAAGCGTAGGTAATATTCAACTCTAAGCAGGCCCTTTATCGCGATACGACTGCCTTAACTATAATGATTTTTGATAAAAGTACTTACAACACACATACACATACAATAACACATACATTATATTATCGCTTTTTGTATAAATCGAAAAAAAATTTTTTTTTACGTTTTCATACATAATAATTGAAATGGCAAATGTGAGAGAACCTTAAGAATAAGATCTCGGGTGACTGACGGCACATGTCAAAATAAGTTTCATTAGGATGTAATAAAGGTTGCAATACACTTGTTCAGTGATTAAACTTATTTATTTAATAACATTAAGAGTTGAGATAGTTTCCTTATTTTTTAATAACAGTAAGACTAGTTTCTTAAAAAAATTGACTATTTTTGACCTAAATAAGCTACCCTTTAATTTAACGCAAATAAAAAAAAACAGGGTGTATGTCAGGCACATGGCTAATGTTGCGGTACCTACTTATAATGCAGAAAACCATGCAATTACTCTCAATGACAAGCCCAGTAGCCGTACCATGACTTTGCAAGTATCGGTAACGTTAGGTTTTACTCGATACGCAAAGCAGGCCTTCGCGCTCGCTCCAATATGTCCGCGAGCGCGATAGAATGCATTTCGTATCGAGTAAAACCAAACGTATCCTTTACTTTCCAACTTATAGTAAAGCTACAGCTAGTGGGACTACACTTTTTGGAAATACCCTTAAATTGACAATGTTCATCACAAATATCACAATGTCTGAAATAAATGATTTGAATTGAATTGAATAGTCTTCGACCCAATTTTTGTATTTTTTTAAGACAGAATTTTCTGCTCTACGCAATGACGAGGCTAGAACTCACGATTTTTTTTTATATGCCAATTTAAGGGTTAAAAAGACAGCGTCTTTCTCCCGATACCACGGAATGCCCCTCTTACCAGGAAAACCAAATCAGTTACGTCCTTCAGGTCCTAAAGGGGGAATTCCGTTCACGGTACATTACCGCGGTTAGGGCTTAATTAAATCTACAGCGAAGTGTCGCTGACGCAAGGGATACTCGCCCCTCTAGAAGTATGATTCTTTTCCAGACATAAGTGTGATTTTTTATGAAAAAGGGGCATTTTCGGAAACCAATAGTTCTGATTTCTCTTGATCTAAGGATGATCTTGATTTAAGGATGTGTACCTAATAAAGTTTATATTTAAAATGAATCTGATAATGACAAGCAGCCAGGTAAAGTTTTATTAAATACGCCACACCTTTCTTGCAGATCAATTAAAATAAGATAAAATCTTAGTTAATCAAATCTTTTCCTGTTAGTGTTGAAATGATTTCTTCGATATTTACCTATTAACTAAAACCATCACATGAATGCCATGACATTCTTATACTAGTCATGAAACGTTCATGATTTTCATGAACGAGATGTACCGATCTAGATTAAATATTCAAGAAATTATTACGTTTTTCACTGGGATGGGATGAAGATCTCTAGTTTTTTAATATTGAGACCGCAGAAATTACATTCGTGCTTGAGCCATGACACGACTCAACGAGGCGAGGTTGAAAGCCCCTAAAGACGCTTTTCTTGCTCGGTTTTGCCCCAAACGTCTTGCGATTTGACACTTTAATACATTAAGTAAGGGAAAAAACGGGAAATTGTATATTGTGGGAATTACGGTGGATATAGTATTTTAGAAGAAATTGTTTTGATAAATGGGTTCCTCGTATAAATAGTCTTTGTACATCAATTGGTAAGGAAAATAAGGAATTTTTTATCATAATTAATTTTTATTATTTTCCCCTCCGTAAGTAAAATTATCTAGTTCGAATCCCGAAGAAAGTATTCTTTTGTCATGTTTGTTTTATATATATTTAAGTATATATATATATATATATATATATATATATATAATTTTAATTACCGTCGCCTAATCCTTCTAAGTACAACACACATCTTTAATTTAACATACCGTGGGATAAGATATCTATACTTGTATAAGGGTGTCCTATGCGCAGTTTGTTCGACACATAGGGCGTCATATCCGACCAAAAGAAGAATATTCTAGCCAGAGTTGGGCAAAAGTAATGCGATTACTCCTTTCGATTACAATTGTATGTGTTGTACTATAATAGTAATTTTCAGAAGTAATCAGATTACTTTTTGTAAATTGTGAGCAACTCTGATTCCAGTCCAGTACCTACAGTTATACCTCGTGCAAAGGCTGTCATCATAGGTACCTAACTGTCCAAAGCTATTCAACGTAGAAACGCTGCGGGTGTTATAAGCACTTTTACACAGGGACCGACGATGCGATGGGTGGTATGTTTGTGTACGTAGTCTACTTATATTTTACTTTTTACTATTTTACAAAGGTAGTATTGATATTTAATATTTTCTTCGGTTACCGCGATCGCGAGGATTACTCATGAAATGAAACTATGAAAACGGATAAACTCGCGTATAATAACTAATTTTAACTTCATTCCGACGTTTCGAACACTTTACAGGGTTCGTGGTCTGCGGATGACTGACAACGGAGGAAATTTGATAGATCTACCTCCATCAAAATAAGAATGATAAGTACAAAACTACCCACCAAAGAAAAATTACTAAACCACAGACAATAAATTTTAAGGGTGGATGTACATATTAAATTTGCAAATTAAGCTAGTTATTCATTACAAATATTTTCGGAATGAAGACAAGAGACAAAATAAATATAATCTACGCCGGTTCTATCCCTACGCCACTGCCTGAGAAGTATTTCCTTCCTTTGTATTATTGTATTGTTAGGAAGGTATCCCAAAATTGGGACCGGCAAGAAACTCAGCGGGACAACTCTTTTCATAAAACATTTGTTTTGTAGTAACAATACAATCATACAAAGGAAGGAAATACTTCTCAGGCAGTGGCGTAGGGATAGACCCGGCGTAGATTATTTATTTTGTCTCTTGTCTTCATTCTGAAAATATTTGTAATGAATAACTAGCTTCATTTGCAAATTTAATATGTACATCCACCCTTAAAATTTATTGTCTGTGGTTTAGTAATTTTTCTTTGGTGGGTAGTTTTGTACTTATCATTCTTATTTTGATGGAGGTAGATCTATCAAATTTCCTCCATTGTCAGTCATCCGCAGACCACGAACCCTGTAAAGTGTTCGAAACGTCGGAATGAAGTTAAAATTTGTTAATATACGCGAGTTTATCCGTTTTCATAGTTTTATTTCATTAGTATTGATATTGTTAAGTTTTATTCCATAAGTACGCCGCGTGCTGACTGCCGTAAGAATACATTTGTCATAACCCCTACTCTTCCCGTGCCGTCGTAAGAGTCGACTAAGGGGTAAAATTATGCGTATTATCACTGATCATTCGTTAATAGGAGATTGATGATGGTCAGCAGTATCGTCATAAATCACAATAAACACATTACAGCGATCGCCAATCCGTTTGCCCAGCGTGGCGAATATGGGCCTCCTTGCGACCGTAAGCATGGTTAATAGGAGATGCCTACGTCCAGCAGTGAACTGATATTGGCTGATGATGAGTAGGTATTATTACTTATAAATATGTTTAACTAGATTTATTTCAAATGTAATGAAATTAAATGAAATTTTATTCAAAGAGGAACATTAATAGTACAATGCATATGGGTCCTGAGCTAGGAATCCCTGTTACAGGACTCAAAGAAGTAACAACTTATATTAACAATAATTAGAACAGATGAACTTATCCCAGAAGGTACCTATTACCTGAGTTAATATCTGAGGGTTTCAACCGCCCAATTTTGGTGGCATCATTGTTGCCGAAGTTTCTATTCGTTACAATGTGCTACTTTGTCGTTTAAAGGAGGCACGGTACGTACCTTATACAAATGACCAAGTATAACTTTGAGACGTTTAGAAAATTCGGCAAAAATGATGCCATCAAAATGAGGCGTTTGAAAAGCTCAGATATACCTATAAGTTATAAATAGTGGTATACTAAAGAATGTACGAGTAATACCATAATATAACCCATCCCAAAGGCATACCCGTAAAAGGGTACCTAACCTAAGTAGAAGAGGAAAGTTACGATTGTAAGGCAACTCGCAAGTCGCAACCTCGCAAGTTGCGAGGTCTCATGTCAAACAAGGGTATGCACTTAGCCCCGGGGACCGAACTAATCTAATACCGAAACTAACTCGCAAGGAATCTAATATAGGCTGTTTGCTACTTGTTTATTTAAGCGATATGTTTAGTATAAAGTGGCATGAGGATTTAGGTAACTGAACAGTACAAATATGACCAAATGACCCGCCAGTTTATTGCATGGGAATGTGAATCACATTGTTTGAATTTCCTTTTATACTTACCCTACGAAACCCCAAGCCATAAGATTTCAGTAATTAAAGAAAATCATCCCCACTTTACTTGTAGAGAAGGTACCCGAAAAATGTTCTTTTTTATCTATTCTATTGTAATAGAGAAATAGCAAATTTCTAGCACAAACGGTCACTGAGTTTTGCTACCGACAGACAGACAGACGGACATGGTAAAACTATAGGGGTTCCTAGTTTACTGAATTTCTGAGATTGATGGATTTCTGGATATGGGCCCATTCTTTAATCGAACCTAATATTGTTATGGTAATTTACCACAGCCAATACAGCCATGGCATAAAAAGTTTTAGAAAACCATATATTTCTAAATACCTAGTTACGCGTACTTAAACGAGCCAAGCTTTCATGCTATAAATTCCGCGGACCCAAAAATGGAGTCCATTAATTGTAGAAAAAAATCTTTTCCTTATATTTTGGCCGCACGCAGTATCTAAGGGTAATTATTCAGCCACATCTGTTCGTTCGCAATGAAGGGATCGCTTTTTGTCTTAAGCCTGTACACTCGCCTGGGAAGAAGCATACTCTGCCCGTATTTATAAGGATGTTACAGATTATAAGGAAGTAATGGTTTAATTAGTAAAGTTGTTCACTGTTCATTAGTCAAAGACAAAATTAGGTGTACCTACACAAAAATGCTTAAAAATATGCCCCAGTGCACTCTAATTCTGTGTAAAAAGAATGTCGTAACATATTTATGAGCGTATTCTTTCGATATTTTTGCACTTCACTGTACGTAACTCAAACACGAGCTTGAAGTGTAAAACTCCAATAAAGGGATAATTTACGTTTTTTACGGAAACTACATTAGATGTAGGAACATAATTGTACAAAAATAATTCATTTACTGTCATGAAAATGCATGATTCAGGGAACCTAATAAGATTATGAATCGTGAAAAAACACATAAGTACACCGTTTTCTCCTCGATCAATTTTTATATACATTTTTGATCATCATATCTCATCAATCAGGGTTACTTTGATATCTATCAGCACTTTTTCTGCGCCAGTCTCAACAATCTTAATTATATAGTATAGTTTACTTCCGGGATACTGAGGAAATGAAAAGCTTATCTAGAACTGTAGACCTACTGCAAACTTTGTAAATAGTAATGGCACCACTTTATTTGTCATAACTAGTATAACTACCAACTCATGTTCTCTTTTGTTCTTCTTTCACTGTTTACTTATATAATTCCACTGTGCTAAATCTGTTAGTGTGTCACGAATAAATCATATTCTATTATATTCTAATTTTCTAGCATCTGTTTCTATTCCTCCAACAAAGACGTCATCCGAGTGACAGAGATAGATGTCTAGTTACATCTGTAGATATTTTCCGAAATTTACGATGTTCAACGTCATTAGGGCCTGGGTGAATCAACTTTTTTCTGTCTGTTATTGCAATGGTTACGGTCGCCTGAGTCACACTGGTTTTAAGCAGAATTGTGCTACTTAAACTATGCAAACATGCATTTTTCTGATGTTAATAAGCTCCTTCCTTAATGGGCCACCTTACAAACATGGACTACAAGTATATTTACATAGTTTAAGTAGCACAATTTTAGGCGACCGTAATCATGGCAATAACAGATGTAACAAGTTGATTCACCCGCCTACCTCGGTACAAAAATCTAGTTTATTTATTCGTCAACCCCATGAGTTACGTTACTTTCGTTACTGGCCCTTATTAGTTGAAGCGAAGACAAAGTGTTCCTAAAAGTAATTTATATTATTATTTCAACTGTACAGTATGCACGTTCAGTTCATATTATATATACACCACTAGGGATATAAGCTGGATTACCATGGATTTGTACGCATGAAAATACCTTCCTATTTATCCTTGTTCAACTGTTTCCAGAAGTTTAAGACGGGTGATAAATTAGGGAAAAATGTTGTCTTTAAGAATGGAATTCGGTGTGAAAACAAAGCTCGGCTCCATATCATAATATTTCTTAAGGTGTTATTCCGTGTTACTTCAATACAATTACTTTCCTCACTTAGATAATTCATAAATATTGCGGGTCGTATCAATATGACACATATTTCCTCCGTGTAGAGAAAGAGGTTCGAGAAAATTTAATGTCTAAATATTGATTTACAGGCAATTACCATAGTTCGGACAAATGGTCGTCATTGTTCGCAATAATATAATATAGACAGGACTTTATGACCAAAATTGATTAAATCGGTGTTTCTATGCGATTTTGTTACGCGTTTTTTTTTGTTCATTACCATCACCGTTTTATAAAAGCAATGCGTCTGCTACAAGATAACCGAAAATGACTCCGCTATTTACACGCAGTTCGTCAACAATTTGGGAATGGTAATGACTTGATTGTTGCGACTTAATAATCGCATAGAACTACCCAAATGATTTATCTATTCTTGAAATTTAATTTCGAATCCTTGAGGTGATTATTTACACAAATAACTTTACGTTTCATAGTTACCGGTATCAATTATAATATTACAAAAAGGATTAATTGATTTTAATGTAATCAACTTTGGAGTCCTGTCCATGTTCTGGTAATTACAAAAGACAATACAGTGTAAAAGTGTAGAAATCACTAAGATGAGTTAAATCATTAAATAAGTCATGGTTAATTTTGAGACTGGACGGGTTTCATTTTCGGTACCTAATAAACCAAACTAAAACTTCAAGATTAAATAATTACCTATAGGTACTTACGCCGCACAAGTCAAAGAAAAACAGCTATTTATACCGACGATGAGCTATTAAAACAAAACGAATATTATCTTAATTGAGATTCTCTAAATCCAGAATATTAGAAAACCTAAAAACAAAATGTCACAATTTACAAATCCTTCTTGCTGATACGTAATACGGTTGATTTTTGGATCCAGAAATATTCGTTTGCGTTTGGTAGTGAAATTGGCTTAGTAACCGTCAACAACTACGTATTATCATTGCTTCAAAACCAAATAGCAGTTCGACTCTCGGGAACTAGTGTACTTACCTAAATTATACACGGTGTTGCCCGAGTCACTAATATCTTGCACACAGCGTATGTATCAATTTTATAGATCATGAGTTACTTTTAGTATGGGACCAATCCCGTATTAAAAAAAGACTTTCATACATATTGGTTAGGTACGTGATCTCGACAGTTTTAATGGGAAAGTGTTAATTTATATATGTAGATATATGCAAGGTTATTAGGTACTTATTAGTGGCTCAGGAAACAACTTTTAGTATGGACTAATGAAAAAAAATCAGTTTCCCAAGCAAAATGTCGAAATGACATTACCAATACGTATGAAAACCTTTTTTTTTTCGGGGTAGGCCCCATACTGAAAGCTGCTCAGTATCACTTATATACAGTGCATTACCATGACCCGGGCTTTTATGAAATTGGGTAATAGTACGCATTACTAGCAATCGCTTTTAATTATTAACATTGGACAATATTTAAAATGATCGTACAATTAAATTTATTTTCTCCGAACGATCAATGTAACGCGTGTACTGCTTAGTTGTTAAACGTTACGAGTAGCTGCGATCTGTCATTATTAAGTGCAAATTAACAATTAATTTTGAAGTACATTGCTTCTCAACTAACTTTTCTTAGAAAGTTAATAACGTTTAAAATTAGAATTTTGAATCAAATAATTCTCACGGATTGGATAAAATCTGCATCGTATTCCTCGGTTTAAATAAAAGCCTGTATCATGGTAATGCACTGTGTATCGTCGAGTACATAGTGGAGCCTTAATGCGATGATTAAAACTCAAATATCGATTATTTAAACATTTAATTGTAGACCAAACGTCTTACAAGATGAGTGTATAAAAGTGAAGAGAGAACGGGTAGGTATACAAAATTATTAATAGCGATGCGCTATAGCGCCTGATAGAATTGCACAGCAACAAATCACTCGCGGACGACACTATCAAGTTCAGGGGCTGAACATCTTCCCGCCTGGTTGAAAGCAGCAGCTTTCAAAGCTTAAAATCCTCGGCAGAGGGTAAAGGGCAGAGGCGCACGAGTGGGCGTCGTACGCATCCTCTGGTAGTGGTCACGTCTGCAACCCTGGCAACTCCGTCGGCTCCCGGGAACAAGCGCGCCACCCTTCCAAGACGCCAGCATAGAGGAGGCACATGGTCTTCGTGGAGTAATACTAAGTCACCAATGTTGAGCTTAGCGGTGTTCGTTTTTCATTTGGTTCTTTCTTGTAATTCTGATATGTACTCTCGTTGCCATCTTTGCCAAAAGTGCTGGCGTATTTTTTCTATTCTAGCGTAACGTTGAAGAGACATCTCCTTGTGACTGTCCAGTGCAGGTGACGCTAGTGAAGTGAGTGGTCTTCCGATTAAGAAGTGCCCTGGAGAGAGGGAAAGGAGATCGTCAGGAGACGTAGACATTGGGCACAAGGGACGGCTGTTTAGAATAGCTTCCACTTGCGCAAATAGGGTGGTGATTTCTTCAAATGTTAAATGGCTATTGCCTATTACTCGTTTAATATGGTGCTTTGCGGACTTTACTCCGGCCTCCCAGATACCGCCGAAGTGAGGTGCGTAAGATGGAGAAAACATAAATTTAATATGCTCTTGACTTGCAAAGTCAATTAGAGGTTCCTGATTGGCTTTAATGAATTGCCCTAATTCTTTAGCCGCGGCAACGAAATTTCGGCCATTGTCACAGAATATTTCCACAGGCTTGCCTCTTCGAACTATGAATCTCCTAAGGGTCATAATGATAGCGTTTTTAGTTAAATCGCTAACCGCTTCTAAATGTAAACATTTGTAGCGTAAACACACAAATAAACATAAATAACATTTGATCAATTTAGCACCTCGACCTTTTCTACTTAAAATATAAAAAGGCCCCGCGAAATCTAAACCTACCGAAATGAATGGAAAATCTGGATTAATCCTCTGAGGTGGTAGATTACCCATTTTTGGAGTAAGAGTTTCTCCACGAGCACGCCTGCATCGCATGCAGTTATTTACAGTGCGCTGAGCAAGGCGTCTTCCATTGATCGGCCATACGGTTTCCTTAACAATAGATAGTAATAATTGAGGAGGCGCGTGCATATTTTTTATATGCACATGGGCAAATATAAGCCTAGTTAACCGATGACTCGCGTGCAGTAAGATTGGGTGCTTCTTTTCGTATGGATAATTAGACGCATCGATTCGACCGCCAACCCTAAGCACCTTGCTTTCGTCCAAAAAAGGTGAAAGCTTTAAAACTTTCGATTTAGAGCTTAAAGTTTTTGATTTAGTAAGTAACTCGTACTCATCGTGTAATGATTGTTTTTGAGCAACTGAACAAATGAAGCTGAACGACTCAGTCAACTCGTCCACGGTTAAAACTGCAAGTCGTTTATTTTTAGGATTTTTTAAATTAAATACAAATCTCTTTACATATGCGAATGTTCTTTGCAATTTATTTAGCGTTGAGTATTTTTCGTAATTCACAAATGGGGTTGACACGTTAGCAACATTCGAAATAGTTTCAGGCAAGTCATTTATCTTAAAAATATTTAAAGTAGGCCATTTATTTTCGTCTTCGGTTAAAAATGTAGGTCCGTACCACCACAGGTCCAGCTTCGGAAGCTGGCAGGCATCCACGCCCCGCGAAATTAAGTCAGCTGGATTTGCAGAGGTAGGTACGTACCTCCAAGATGATTGTTTAGTTTTTTCTAAAATTTCATTTACGCGATTGGCTACATATACTTTTAATTTACCGGTTTTGTTATGCACCCAGCTTAGCGCTATAGTTGAGTCGCTCCAGTGGAACACGCGATCAGGTTTACATCTCAGAGAGTCTAGGAACGCCCTGCTGAGCCTTGCAGCCAGCAACGCAGCGGCCAGCTCTAACCGTGGCATTGTCGTGGGTTTCACTGGAGCTACTTTTGATTTTGAGCACAGTAGCCTCACAGTCACGTCACCGTTTTCAGCTACAGATTTCATATAAACGCAAGCGCCAAGGGCGTACTGTGCTGCGTCACTGAAAACGTGCATTTCTGTAAATGTTGGTGAATCGCATAAAACACGCCTGTCTATATTTAAATTCTGAATATATGGTAAATTTTCGACAAATTTCTCCCACTCCTTTCTAATATGATCAGGAACTGGGAGGTCCCAATCGATTTCTAGCTTCCATAATTTTTGTAGAAGAATTTTGGGCTTTATTATACATAAACTAAGACAGCCAAGTGGGTCAAAAATTTTAAATGAATTAGACATAATGCTTCTCTTAGTAATGCTATCACTTGGAATAGGATCTTTCACTGGAAAATGTAACGTATCACTAGCCGGGCTCCATCCTAAACCAAGAGTGCTAGCTGATTCACTGATTATCAGATTTTTTTGAGTATTTATTTTAGAATCTTCAAATAGTGTTGGTAAGTTACTTTTGTATTTTCTTAAATTGAAACATGCTGTCTTTAATGCCTGCGAGACTGAACTTTGTATATACTTTAATTCGTCTTTACTATTGCATCCCGTGATCAGGTCATCAACATAGAAATCTTTTTGAATTATAGTTTTGATGAGCTGATCATGCTGCTCCTCTCCGACTTCAAATAAACATCGCGTGCTCAAATAACTCGCACTTCCTGTACCGTAAGTAAGAGTATTCAATCGCAGCGTTTTAAGAGGCCTAGACTCATCTTCTCTCCATAATATTAGCTGCAAATTTCGGTCCTCGTCGTGAACTTCAACCTGTCGGTACATTTTCTCGATATCGCCAGAGAGAATGTACTTGTACTGGCGCGCTCTTACAAGAATGGAGAAAAGAGAGTCCTGGACGGTGGGACCTACCTTAAGAATGTCGTTAAGTGATTTTCCAGAAGAGGAAGCAGCAGACGCGTCAAAAACAACACGAATAGCTGTGGATTCACTATTTTTGAAAATAGCATGATGACATAAGAAATAACTTGGATGCGGCTTGGGCAAAACAGATTCTGACAGATGGCCTAAGTCCGCATACTCATTTATAAAGTTAGTGTATTCGGATTTCAAGGTCGGATTTCGCTTGAATTTTCGTTCCAAATTAAAAAATCTTTTTTTAGCTAAATTGTAAGAATCCCCTAGGCTTTCAGGCGATTCAGTTAGCGGTAGCTTAACACAAAATCTACCAGTGTCTAATCTTAATGTGTTAGCAATGAAGTGGTTTTCACATTCTTGATCATTTTGATTTAAAATATTTTTGTTAGGGACCTCTTCGGTCTCCCAGAATTTAGTTAGCATATTTTCGACATTTTGTTGCGATTTAGAAAGTATTACGTGATTACAGTTTATTTTATTTTTATTTAAATTATCACGATTTTTTATATTTGGGTGCATTGGCCCGGTTATTATCCAACCCAATTTAGTTTTACGCAATTTAGGAAGTGAGGGCCCCAAGTAGTGCTCTTCGCTATCAATGAGGTCCCAAAATAAGTCCGCTCCGATTAATATATCGATGGCGGCGGGTTGGTTAAAATTCGGATCAGCTAATTTGATATGATTAGGTATCTGTAGACTTTGGACATCTACTGGATAGTTAGGGATGTTGTGATGTGTGATGTTGTGGTTAGTTAAACATGGGCCACCTTATATTTTTGATATTTTAACTATAATGTTGCTTAATTTAACTACAAAGTTCAAAGTACGATGCTACCAAGGAATGTACCTACATACGTAAATTGTAGTACAAAATAATTATTTTTTTACGATAATCTTTGTATTTGCGCAAGTGAAAGTATACTTTAACTCTTTAGGAAAGCCAACACGACATTTTACTATAATTTCAAGTAACAAATACAATGATGTAGGGGTATGGAAGGACAAAGGAAGGGCACTTAGCTCTGGCAACTGCTTCGACGAGCGGGTGAAACTTTCGACGTAACACTGCACAGCACTTCTCCACAATCCAGCCAAGGTTTACTCTTCCACGTCCAGGTCCAATTGGAATCTTCTAGATTTTACTGCATACGCGCCTTTGTTGCATACGAGCGTTTTGAGTCCTTTGATATATCGTACTTCTTCCGGTTTTTGTTAGTTCCCCTCATGGGTTTACCAAATTATGTATCGTCGAGTACATAGTGGAGCCTTAATGCGATGATTAAAACTCAAATATCGATTATTTAAACATTTAATTGTAGACCAAACGTCTTACAAGATGAGTGTATAAAAGTGAAGAGAGAACGGGTAGGTATACAAAATTATTAATAGCGATGCGCTATAGCGCCTGATAGAATTGCACAGCAACAAATCACTCGCGGACGACACTATCAAGTTCAGGGGCTGAACACACTGTATACCGTCTGTGCGCGGTTATTATAGCGACTCAGGAAACACCGTGTATACTGGATTTCGTAAGAATTCGCCTCGCTAGCGCTCAGTGCGTTTGGAACCCCAACCAGGGAGGCATAGACAAATGTTATGGTTAGTGTTACAGTTATTGCCCGTTGTCTTTGTCGCTTCTGTAATGGCTGGCAACACTTGCGGTGGAGGCTTATGACCTAATATTTTTATTGGGGGAACAAATGGGTTTCGTTCCCTGTTTTTGTTAGGGAAACTTTGGATTGCTTAAATAAATGTAGGCAGCGAAGCCAATTTCGCAAGAAAGAAAGAAAAATAATTTATTCAATGCGCTTAAAATACAAACGTAAGTACAAAGTAAAACATACTATTCAAATAATTGTTAAAGCGTTGCTGAAAATGTTTTCACTCAGTTTTATATGTCAAGAATTCAACATACTTGTTGGGTACCTTGGCACTGGTCTTCCGTGAAAACCATTCCATAAGAGCGCGTCAGTGCGTAAACATAATGAAAATCCAACAATGAGCTAAGAATAAATAATAAAATAATAAAATATAGAAATGATACTATAGAAATGAAGCTAAAAAGTTACATACTGTGTAGTCATAGAAATAATTAATTTACTTGTAGGCGATCAAATTATAACCATTTATCTGTCTACACTTTGATTAGATTTTTACAAATGTAAAATGTATTTTATGTATTTTACTTCAAAGGTATAAACAAATTTGGAGAACCGTGGTTTCTTTTAATACCTCCTACTTTTTTAATATAAGTTTTTTTTTCTCTGCTCTTCATTTTCCTAATCAGAATCAGTAGTTTTTCGATCCTATAGTCAATACAAAATGTCCCAAAATATTCATACTCTACATGTTTCGTTCTTTGCGTTCCGTTACCTCCATATAAAGTCAAGTTATTTATGGTTTGAACATAATTGGCTATGTAAAGTTTCGTGAAGGTATAAATATTATATTTTTCCTGATAGCCGTCGTCTTAAGATTCAAGAAAATGCGGCTCTTTTATTTTTTTCCTATTTTGTTACCATTTTCCATACACTTTGTATGGAGGAAATCCGGAAAATATATGGAAATTTTGGAACATTTTTATTTTTCCGTTGGGATCGTGATTCTAAGTAACCAAAAATTTACCCATAAAATCTAAATTATGAAAATCGACTTAATAAAAAGAAATGCTCGGCTATCCATCCAAACTTCATCTTTCTAACTTTCTAACTGATAAAGCCCATGTCAAATACAGCGTTTAGTACTGGTATTTCTACGCCATATCATTAATTAAATAGACGCTTTAATGACTAATATATATATTATGACATTCTGCCTCTACCGCCAAAAAACCCCAACGCCATTAGCCGCACATTTGCCGCCATAGACGTAGACTTTGATGGTCCATTACAGGGTAAACGCACCGATCGTTGACCATTGGGGCCCTCGTTCGATTTAATTTAGCGCAGCCGTTACCCCAGCCGCGGTTAATTTAGAAATAATTACCGCACCCCTTGATGAGAAGGAATACGATACGTCAGACACGAGAAAAACTGTAGAAAAAGTTTTCGGTAATTCATCATCTAAAGTTAATGATAATGGTAGCATGTGTAGCTCCCAGAAACGCTATCCCAATATACACAATTGTTTGTCATCATTTGTTGGTCACAGATGTTGTGTCAGGGCGTTTTCACTTCTAGGGACGCCCAATTAGCTTAACACTTACAAAAAAGTTAACTTCGATGACGAATTCTAACATCGATCTTGATGTTAGAATTCGTCATAATTATAAAACATTTGCTCATGGGTTTGTATTAAACGTTTCTTTTTTGGTACCAGATTCTTATCTATACATTTTTGGTAACAAGAAAGGAACGTTTCATACAAACATTTTCGGACATTTTGGGATGTGCGATGGATCTTGCTCGGCATTAACTATACCAGCCTACCAATTTTTATAAATATTGAAGACATCATCAAAATGTACTATTTGTTTGATAATTCCCCACCCTCTATGAGTTCTGATGACATGCAGGTGATGCAGGTACAAAGCTGCAATATTGATTGCGAAAGCTACGCCAGGCAAACAGCGGCAGTCATACAATATTCCGATATGGCGTCGGACTGCCTCGGTGCATTGTTTGGGCCTGCAATCACTCAAAAGTGCGTCTAGTGATGAGCCGACGCCGACATAACACTAGAGGAGTAAATATGCCTATTTCCTACCAATTTGTGATTTAGATCAAATTCGGAAAGGCAATATTTTCATTATCATGTTCTACGCCGGTGGCGCTGTTGTTGCTGCCTTACTTAGGCACTGGTCTCACCGCGAGCTACTAAGCTATGAACTATCGGCTATAAACACGAACAAAAGATACGCACTCCCCTGTAAATAAAAGAGACACGGCGTTACACGCCCGGCGGTGATAGCTGATAGCTGTGTCTCTTTTATTTACACGGGAGTGCGTATCTTTTGTTCGTGTTTATAGACGATAGTTCATAGTTTAGTAGCTCGCGGTGAGACTAGTGCCATAGGTTCTAATAAAAAAAAATCTTCGTTCTATTAAACGTGCCATAGGTGCTTAAAATGTTTGCGGTTTATCCCGTCGAAATATTAGTGATATTATATGGACCACAAATGATTCAATGACACTGAATGTCACAGAGCTCGTAATATCTTCAGACCCTTCTTGCCTTAAGTTTTCGATTTTGACAATTATTTTTGTTTAGGTGGGTACCCAAGTAACATGGGCCTGAAGGCTTAAAACGAATTTATCTATTGATAGTCTATTCGCAGTTTATTTTTAGATAAGGGCTTTCTATAAATGGTTTCTATGAAGAAAAAGTATCCTTATAGTGTATCTTTTCTCATATTTGATTTTTTTTAGATGATTTGATCTATAGAACACGTATTTTAAGTACATTTCTAGGTATGACGATTATCTTAGGACATATTGTTCTATAAATAGTTAATAAAGCCTAAAGGTACATATTTTCCAGTATTTTATTAGATAAGATGGTAAACAGATATTCCGTATTAGCTAGTGGTACTCTTATGTTTGTTTATAAAAAGACTAAAATCTACATAAACTACTTTTGTAGATATCTTTCAGTAAGTCTAATAATATGTTAGTGAAATAGTGGTTCCAGTGTTTATTTGCTTAAAGATAATGTAAATAAAGTGCAATTTTACTAGATCAGCTGGCTTTATGCAATGGAGACAGTAAAACAAATTAAAAGATCTGGTGGCTTTCGTCGGAGAGTTAGCAAATATTTAAAAATAGAAGAAAATACAGAGAAGGAGCAAAAGGGGTTCCGATTCTGATTTGCGACTCATGAATTAAGCGGGTAAGATTATTAAAATAATAAATAAAGATTAGACAATAATTTTAATTACGAAATGGTTCCATCTACCTATAAATAAATAAACAATGCGTGTCAAATGTTCATTCTTAGAAATCGGGGAAACTTTATACAGATAGGTACGAATATGATAATCTAGATATATCTACCTAATTTAATACGATCCACAAAAAATAAACTTTCCGCCCTCTTCAAATACACTGATAAAACTAAACATAACACGTTAAAACTGCTACAAATCGGCCGCGTGAACCGTGGATACACCACACCAAACAATTCAACATGTCAAGACGTGCGTCTCGCGACTACTCCGCACGCGCGCACGCCGGCGGCGCGAAGTTGCGATTATACCATTACATTATTTCATATTGTCAACAAATAAAAAACGAATTTCTTTAAGAAGGTAACTTCTTGAATTCATTCTGCATTAATCCATCCAAAATGATACACAACGCACTCAAAATGCCAGTTCTCTGATTGATGTCTAGAAATACTGTGAGAAGTTAAAACAGTATACAAAAATGGCAGTTTATATGTAATCTTAAACCACTCATAAACCAGTTTATTCCTCGACTAGGAAGTTTGGTTTGCAACAAGTAAAAATAGTCTTGTTATTTACTAGAGCTATACTACAGATTATTCTTTAGAAAGTTTGTTTTAAAGAAACCATTTTTCTAGACAAGTTTAACTAGACGCCATTTTTACTGCCTAATATTTTGTGTAATTATTGTAGCGAACTATTTTTTGGCTTGTTTTTGTACTTTTATGAATATATTCTCTGTAACAAATCGTCCTATACTTTTTAATATACTATATTATGAATGAAACAAATGGCTTAAACATATAAACACAATATATATTTTTTAATATTTTTATATTTGGTTAATATTTTATTAAATATTACTTTTCAAGCGGGCGCTCTTATTTAAAGACAGTTTTACACAAGTTCAGCGAAAGACTTTCATCCGCACCAAGTTTTGCAAGTTTAAGTATCAGTATTAGCCGATGAAAACTAGGCGCATGAAATAAGAAGTTAGAAATTTGTCACGCCATTTTGTAATATTACCTTAGCATTATTCTTTTGAGATATGCGCCATTATACGTATCGTTGTCTATTTCTATTAAAATCTTTCTTAAGGTTGGCAGGGTTGAGTTAATTTGGTTTTAAAACTTCTCAGGTAAATATTTCTGTTTAGCTCTCAAGCTTATCTATTAACCATCTACTAGTGCATATCGTGGTCTATAAACAGTATAGAAAGACTCTAGAAGAATGCCTTAAGACTATTTGAAAATGTTTAATTCTTAACTCTGTCTATTCGTGGTTTCTAGAGGGAGACTTATGAATAGTTACAAGGTTGTGCCCACTTTACTATAGACTATCTACTGGGTGTTTTTTTTTCGACCGTTCAAATTCTACGTAGTGAATGTGTAGGTCATACTCACCAACTTTTACTATGGGGACAACGTCGAACTCGCGAAAAAAAAATCAGCTGTTTCATACAAATTGGCGGCGTTACGCCGGCCGAAATGTATGAAACAGCTGATTTTTTTTTCGCGATTTCCACTTTGTCCCCATAGTAAAAGTTGGTCAGTATGACCTACACATTCACTACGTAGAATTTGAACGGTCGAAAAAAAAACACCCTGTATAAGCGTTATTGAAGATAGCTTGGGGGCAATGTTACTCTTATGGTAGACAATCAAATCGATGTCTATTAGATATCTAATATCCCCTTTTTAGATTCGCTTTTGTTACTTGGGTAGTCGTTATTCATTTTATTAAAGGGATATAAACTAATCGTCTGTTATTATTTTACACATACATAGTAACAATCATTACATTACTATTCATAAGATTATGATTTGAATATAATATAATTATATTTTTAAAACGTTGGTCTGACCATAATACTCTGCATAACTTGAAATTTCGAATGTCTTTAGTGAATGAAAATATAAAAGGAAAAGTTCTTCAATCTCGACTCCCAGACCGCCGACTGAAACACAAAAGCTCCAGCAAAATGATAATAGCTTCAGAATTCCTGCTCAAGAAACGCCATAAATTTAATATCAAACAACTCTTTACAATTAGAGAAGCATTTTCAGTATAAAGACGTCATAAAAGTTTGCTCCTCACTCTAAACCTAACGCAGAACGTCTGTGTGAGGCCACTAAACTTTTAAAGCCAGTCATTCAGTCTGGCCAGGTTTTTGGAACGTTTTGCCACTTTAAAAGTTTAAATTAACTAGTTTGCTTTTTAGTGCATCATCTAGAAACAAGTTTTGTGGAAAGAATATTTTATTTTAATTTATATGTTTTGTATATTCATATAATTTCTAATTACATATTAGATATAATATTGATGTTGGTAACTGATCCTCTTTCTTTAACTTGTGCCTAATATTTATAATTATCTAAAAACACAAAAAAAATGTTCAGGTTATATTTTAGAAACATTACTTATAACAATGTTGAATAGAACCTTGCCCTAGACTTAAAAAAGTAATTCAAGTGGAGAATATTTCAAGTTTATTTTCCGTTTCTCCACCTCATAAAATCCGGGCTCGGTAATTTCGAAACGCAGCAGACGAATTCAGACGAAGGGTCTGTGGTCTGTACCTAATAGTCTATTCAGAGCTCCTAGGTGCTTTCGTATCAAAAGACCCCTTTGTTGAGGCGACACTCGAAAATTACAGTAAATCAAGAACGATAGATTAAACTTTTTCAATTATTCTAAGATTTGTTCATTACAGAAAGACTGTCAAGCGGATGTCGTTCATACACCTCGTTTTAATTTATCACTCCAGTAAGAGAGCTGAAAGTTCCATAAGCGTAGCAGGGGACCTTTTCGGGCTGTCTTCAGGGAAATTCGCGCTAAAGTTCCGCTTTAAATATTTTAATAAACTCGTATTAAAGCCGTAAAAACACTTTGTGTCCCCATTTTTTCCGGCGTCACCCTACAGACGATTTCACCGCAAATTCTGGGTGCAGTGTAGTTAGGTACTTGTACATCTAGAGAATGGGCTCACTGCCGAGCTTTGTACAGAGGGTGTTTCATTATTCATAATGCTTTGTCCGGAACTTCGGGCCTCTGTTTTGGACACGTGCTGTTGTTTTTGACGGCTCGCTTCATAATACGGTAGATATGAGTTTATTAAAGTTCGAATGAGTTTGTATTGTGTAGTACACGCATTGTAAAGTCTAAATTGATCTCTTCTAAATTGCGGGTGTATGAGAAAGCAATTATGATTGGTTTTAGAATATGTAACTAGGTTCTTCGGTCTTGAGTTACTACTCAAAGAGGTTATCAGACATGTCTTTAAGAATAAGTATAGATACCTATTTACATCTACCAGCCCACAACCAATGATTCTAAGTCGTTAGTTTAAATAAATATAGAAAGACGCGTATTGCTGAAACGCTCTACATATTATCAATCCTCCATAGGAATCAAAAAGAACTGAATGATCCGACTGGGTGCGCCAAAGTATTTATAAAATTGCAACTTAGATTATTGGAACTCCGAAAATGTTTCTTATACAATTTAACATCATAATGATCGGTATCTAGAAGTAATCTTTGTTCATAATTATCATCACTTAGAATTATTTGTGTTCATAATGTTGTTTTTCATACATATTTTTAGTACTAACTTTTATGTTTATATAATTTTTCACTATACTTATTTTATGCTATATAATCTAATGTTATATTTATTTTTATCTGTACTGGTTTTATGTATGAATTATTTTTGTTTAATTAAATATAAATCGTACTATTACTGTAAACACTAGCTACCTGCACAAATCAGGTTGTGGCAGAGTACTGTACTAAACGGGTTCCCTCTATCTGGCATAACTTTTTTTGTCCAAAACGCTTACTTAGGTCATAACAGACTTGGCATAATCTATTTTGGCATAATCTTAATGAGGCAGAAACATCACTTGGCTTAAATAACAATATTTCGAACATTATTTTGTCCAAAACTATCTTGGCATATCATTATTTACGCCGAGTGTTATAAGACAGAAATTAGATTTGCATTTTTTTTGGGCAAATTTGTTGTGAGGGTGAAAATTTCTGCAGTGAGCGAGCGAAGCGAGCGAACAAAATCTTCCTGGGCAGATCCGACTCGCATAGGTTAGGTTAGAAGACTAAGGCGGGAGCTTTGCTCCCGCCTTAGTCTTCGGGGTTATTTTTTTTAGCAACCCAGTAAGTACTCAGCTCAGTAACACAGTAAGTAACGTACAGAATATACCTTCTCTGTTATGCTAAAACAAACTATACCGATATTTTTTATGCACATCCAGATTATGCCTCATCATAAATAGGAGCATCGAAATTATGCTCGAATAATATTCGAACAACTCGAAATCTGCCACAACGAAATATGCTAAAGTTGAGTATGCCACAACCCGTTTCTGCACAAAGCCCATTATGACTAAGTACATAGTTTATGTCATATAGAATTATTCATAAAAGAATTATGCAGGGTGAACCTAATGGGAAAATGTTTATAAATAAACAATTTATTTCAAATAACTTTATGGGTATAGATTAATCTACTTGACGACTTTAGGAGGATAAAATTTCGAAATAAAAATCGTTATGAACATTGTAGGTAGAAGTATAATTTTTAGTAAGAAAAAAAGTAGGAGATAAAATTTTCGGAGTAATGATGATTATGAGTAAAAAACGGTATTAGTAAAAAAATTCGAAGAAAAAATTGTATAAGTGCCAATATGGACCCGATCCGACTAATATATTACTATATTTTATTTAAATATAATTGTTCGCTACGATCTTAATATTCTGAACAGAATTCAATTTTATTTTACTCTTCATCTATTATTACACCTAGGGAATAATCTCAGTCAGTCTGTACTGTACATTCGAATACATACAGTGTGTGGCCTACAACCGGGGTGAAAATTTAAACGGTGCATTAATAAGCTGATCAACAATCATTTCCACATAATTTAAAAAAAAAAATTGTAATTTTTTGTTCATATATTTTTCATTATTATGGGTTCATTTACTTGAATTAAAAGTTATCAATAACTTATCATTTTTGAATCATTGAAAAATGTACAATTTTTTTTTTAAAACCGTATCAAATTAGTGTAAAAATGCAAACAAAATTATTGTTATGACTTCCTACCTGGTATACTATCAAGATGTCTTGCGACTGACAAGCTACGACATCGTGATGCCAAGATCCAGTACTAAAGGTCCATAGCTTTGAATGATAATATCTCCGAACTTAACCACTTTGAAACACCGGGACCTTTACAGGATTATTGCTGATAGTCTAAGGAGTCACTCATTTCATTTTTCTCCCGTGTTAAAGACCACACACTGTATATGTATATGGAAACATTTCTTCCTCTTAATCCATTGAAATAAGGTGTATAATTCTATATATTATACTTACCAACTTTCTGAACAATTCCATTAGAATAAGTAAGAGTTTTGTTTCGAAAGGAAATGAAAGGAAAGATCTTTGGTTTAGCAGGGTGATAACATACGGTACGTTTATGATAATGGCACTGCATAATGCGATGGCGTGTTGGAAGCGTTTCACGCGGATTTTTGTATGCAAAATCTGCGTGGGTGGATTTTATGCGTACGGCTTTACCTGTGTACTTTATAGTAATGTAGTCCATCATATCAGTGCTTGATAGTGGAAAGTAGGTTCTCTTAAATACGTCGAAACGTATGACACATTATTTAAGCTATTCCAATCAGTACGAACTACTGCCATATTGTATATATGGAATATTTAAATACCTATGGGGAACATATTGTGAAAACACAAATCAAATTATTTATTAACTAAATATTTTGATTTGTACTTTTAATTTTTCTCCAGTAGTCACACTACTTAATACTATATAAATTACAAATATTAGATGTCATATACCAAAGAAAAACGACCAAGATCACCTATGTCCTAGGTGGGGATCGAACCCACGTACTCAGCTTTTGCGGCTGATGCCTGTACCCCTCGGCCACTCGGTTGAATAGATGGCAGCACCATCTCTCTCTAGCTATTCTAGAAAACTGTAAAGTATTCTAATAGGAGGTGCAGGTATGTAGTTAATGCTTGCCCTTAGAGAATGGTCAAAGGCGCCTAGCCTTGTAAGGGATTGCATATACCCGAGAAATTTGACCGGTGGTTGCTAAGACCGAGTGGCCGAGGGGTACAGGCATCAGCCGCGAAAGCTGAGTACGTGGGTTCGATCCCCACCTCGGACATAGGTGATCTTGGTCGTTTTTCTTTGGTATATGACATCTAATATTTATAATTTACCTATGGGGACTTTCATAAAATTCTGTTTCTATTTAGTGAGGGTGTTGAATAAATGTAAATATAAAAAAGATTGAGACCTTAATTAAACTTCTAACTCTGTGCCTTTAAAATTACAAAAGGTTCACGTTATTTTAGGATACAACCATTACCTATTAAGGATATAAGCGACATAAATAATTGTCTGACTTTTTAGTAGTGATTTTCATACTAACAGTAATAATGTGAACAAACTTCAAAACTTGCATTATTTCATTTCATTTCAATCTCGGTCTTATCACCAACTTTATACCTAACCTAAACCTTGAGTTCACATACATTTTAGTTAAAATGATTGATATTTATTAGTATTAATATATGTCTAAAGGATATGAAATGCTATTGAAAGTCAGCCATATTTGTTTACATTTTTTCGTTTTCTACTGGCGCACGGTATACCTAAATACACAATTGTTTCAAAATGTCTTGTACTTATTACACAGGGATGAATATGATATCTGTCGTGGATGGAACGAATCCAAGTGAAAATTGAAATAATTAAAATCGAATTTCACAGCGTTCCCCCTTAATTCAAGTCTGCTACCTGCTTGTCCTTTTATTGGAACATATCCCCTTGTTGCATACATTACGTATTCTGTATACCATTCGTGAGTAGAAAACAAAAAATGTAAACAAACCTACAAACTTGCATTATTTCATAATCACGCACTGTTAGTGCACAATCTTGGTTTAATTACCAACTTAAAATCTTAAACCTTGAGTGACATACAGTTTTACAATACAATTATTGATATTTATGAGTATTATCTAACGTAAAAATAAATCCGCGGAGGTGTTCACGATATGTGTCAAAGACGTCGCATGGAAAGTCATATTTGTAACATTTTTCTTGGACTCTATTTTCTGAGGAATGGTTTAAAAAAACGGGTTCAAAAAAGCGCCATACTTTATTTAAATAGAATGGTTTTGAGCGGAAAATGATTTGGTTTACCGCCACGTTCATACCAGAAGCACGTGTTTTCTATGTATACCTATTAAAAATCATATTTCCATACCAGACAAACGACAGATGATGAATTTATGAGTAGTGATGGGTCGTTCCTGATAATTTCCCAATGTTACTATGGGGAAAGTTTCCATTTGGGAATATTCCCCATACTGTGTTGGGAAAGTTACCGGGAACGATACCCACCACTGTTTATGAGACAAGTTAGTGGCAATAAAAAAAAAACCTATTAGTGTAATTCATATCGTATGGTAGGCACTAAAATCAGAACTACATTAAAGGAAACAAAAGTCAAATTTCTGCCCAACCCAACCCGTTTCAATCCTCGCTTTAGCTGAAAAGCCCGCAAATGTTCACTGAATCGTTCATCTATTCATTCATTCAGTCATTCACTCACCAACCAGCGCAGGGTTTAATTCACTCACCTGGCTAAGTTTTTGTCGTCGCACAACTCAGTCAGCATTTCCTCCAAATCCGTAGACAGGGTGTTCAGTAACTGCAAAAGAGAAATTACTTTAAATATTGAGTTAAATACCATGGAATACTTATGGAACGAAACGTTAAGAAATCCGTTTTTAATCCGTTCTATCTTACCTTCGTTGTAATTCTTACTGCAGGCGAGACATAGCCGAGCATGTTAAATCCTATTAATACAATTTAAGCATATAGATATGATATGGAAAGGTAGTCTGTCACCAATGTAAATGGAAATTAGAATTTTCTTTTCAAGGTATAATTTATAGTGGTACATTTTTGACAGGGATGTACAGGGATGTATCGTATACATATTTATGTAAGCCCATTATAATCCAGCTATAAATAATTAATATCGTGTCATGTGATCAAAATTAATATTGGCATATTCAAGATAAAATTACACTTTTTGAGAAATCAATATTCAACGTGCAGTCGACTAGAAAAAGATGTATCCACATTCTCACCGTACTACATTGTAACAAGGTGAAAAAGTGGATACATATTTTTGCAGTCGACAGTACAAAATCAAACTACGTTAGGTACGTACCGCCTCACCACTCTTGTTCAAACTACCGTTTCGATTTGAAATCGCAATCCGAGCAAAGAATGAATGAATGAATGATCGATCCGTTCACCTTCACCCCGGGACCACATATTGGGACGGTGTTCGGGAAATGAGTTAAACCTTTGCGGAGCCGACAGATTAGGTATTTGCTTTGGGGACTTACGGGTCCCACGTTTGTCTAACAATTTCTTAATAAATCATACTATTACGGTACCGCCCAACTAGCAACACAACGTGGAGATTAATATTTTAATTAATATTATAAAAAATAATTACATACGACCCAAAAGTGGATGAAATAATAAAGACGAAAATGTACTAAAATTATTAATAAAATTTATACAGTATATTAAATAGCATTATTATATACGTAGCATGCTAAAATATTGTACGAGATTTTTGTCGAAATGTAGGCTTGTTTCTTTAACTCGTGTCGCTTTAAAACACTCACTTCATTGGTGTTTTAATTTTACCGAGACTGGTGTAAAAAAACCCACGTTTAACACTTGTACCATAAATAATTATTATCGAATCAAAACGTTCGCAATCCGGACTATACTGCATTGTTGTAAGGACGGTATAAATCTTCAGCCAGATTCAGCGAGTGGTGTACGTTTATGTGTTAGGTTAGTTCCAGTAGAAGCTTATATTTTTCTGGTGTCTATAAACGGAAGTGTTACACTAAAAAAAAAAAACATTTTTTTTGTTACAGTAATTTCGAGTAGTTCGACAATCGCACTACCTCTGTGTCCAAAACGAGGTATTTGCCGAGGCCGCAGACAGGGTGGCTAGGCAAAAAGTTGCTCAAATAAAAATCTTGCGCAGCAGCACCCTGTGTTATGACGATTCGCTTATTAGCCCATCCTGTAGATACAATGGTTGTTATAGATTTACACGAACTAGAGCCATGTTTTATTTTTACGAAATGGGACTTAGATTGTATTATTTAGTTATTTACATGCTTCGAAAATTACCTCTGACGGTTCGAGTACGGCATTGCACTAGTGGTCCCGGAGAAAGACATGTAAACGCGCGTTAATTTCGGCACGGCAGCTCATGGTACACACGGCACGCAATGTAATACAACGTACTTTGACTTTGACAATTTGAGTTTTCTTCCGAGGTATTATTAGTATTACTTAATATATGTATATTTTTATAAGCAATTTGTAACTCGTATAGTCACGAATGAGAACTTTGATAAACCCACTATTTTGAGAAAAACCGTGTTTGTACGGGACATCGGTGGTCTTTTTCGTGGAATGCATCTTGAGTTAAACGCTCATTGACGGGATATTTCAAAAGCGGATGACATAACTGCAACAACAGTATTTGTACCTACATTGCTGCTCCCAAAATGTTTAAGAAATTATTTTCGGTCAGAATTGGGCAAAAAGTAATATGATTACTCCTTTCGATTACATTTGTAGGTGTACTTTCTAATGCGAGTTGAGCAGATAGATTACAAAGTATACATACAAATGTAATCGGAAGGAGTAATCATATTACTTTTTATCAAACTCTGACCAAAATTATTTTTTTTATATTTAAAGATAAAGATAAAGATATTTTATTTGCTAAGGACACACAGATATACAAGTACAGATAGTAGGTACAACACGGTTTCGGAAGCAGGTATCCTGTCGTCATCCGACATGCAAATTATGTTCAGAAATACAAACTATACTTCATATATGGTTACACTTTACATGCACATACATAACCTATATTTATCATTAAAATTAATACATTTATTTTGATTGGTAATTATTTGATATTACTATTATCATTAATCATTAAGGAATTTCAATTCATTAATTATACATTTTGTTTCCTTTCTGGTATGCAGAAATTTGATAAGAAACTATCCAGTTTTGTACTGACAAGTGAGTTTCCCAAGTATAGTATATTAATTACATTTTTGTTTACGTGTATTGTCATAGTTTCCTTTGTGTAAGCCTAAAGTTCATCGAACTCAGGCATACACAAATGGTTGCCATAGAAACTGTTACAAAACACTGAATCTACATTTAGATTCTGTATTCTATTATCTACGCCATACGGGTTAGATTTATTGATTATTTGGTCGGTTTTGAAAAGTAGGCCAAAATATTTTCGGATAATAGTTCATCGCAATCAGTACAGGGAATCAGTGGTCTGAGTGGTCAAACATGATGACATGACAACAACTACTATTTTAACCCTTTGACCATTTGACAGCTCTGTTAGCATTCAATTTCGAACCTTGCGTACCTATTTGTAAATTGATTTGGTTTTGTTTTTTATGTGACGGCAAATATGTTGCCAATACCCAAACCCTTAACTTGGCAGTGTATCTTTAAAGATACATACTTTTTGACCCAGTTTTTGTATTTTATTTAAAGACTTTTTGTAATTTTTTGCTCTACACAGCGGCGACGAGGCTAGAACGCACGATTTTTTTTTATTCTGCCAAGTTTAGGGTTAAAGGGTTAAGAGATTCACCAAGCTAATATATTTTTCTAGCGTAGGTAAAAATACGACTAAGTACAACCATACGAAGCAGGCCTACAGTACAAACACAAATCAAGTGAAGTTCGAAGGATAGTCACGAAAAAAACAAAAATCATGACGGCACTTTCTTCATAATCTAGAACCAACATTAATTTCTGCATAAGCCCACTTTACAACATTCTGATTTCCGAAATGAATCCTTTCCTACTTCTACCCTATACCTATAGGTACCTACCTACTAGGGACGGGTCGATCCCGGTAATTTCCCAATGTTACTATGGGGAAACTTTGGGAATATTCCCCTTACTATATTGGGAAAGTTACCGGGTACGACCCATCACTACCTACTCACCACCTACTAGTAAAGTGGGTAAGAATACCCACGAAAAATGTCAGTGAATATGCAAAACGTATCCCCTCCAAGAATTTAATTAAAACCAACACGACGACATGACAAAACCGTTCCATCTCCGAAAACGCAAGTCCCTTAACTGCGAAATGTACTTTTTATGAACTAAAACTGGAAAAAAACCGGTGAAAATCGGCGTAAAGTTAACGAGTTCCGTCTAATTGTTTGGAAGTGTCGCCAGGGACGGTGATGGGGGACTTATATTTCTTTTCGCCATTTAATGTTATGAGATGATATTTCATTTTACAGTATACCGGTGAGTTTGAGATGAAGCACGCGGTAATTGAAGAGCGAAGGAAGTTGACTTTATTTGTCAGCCTCTGTAGCTTAATTGGTTTGTCCAATGGCTAAGGACACCATGCATGTAATAAAATACCACCGAAGGAGATAACAAAATCTATATCAATTTTGCCGTGTGGTGACGGCAGTAAGAATACATTTGCACCCCTACTCTTCCCGTGGTCGTACGAGTCGACTCAAGGCCCGGCCACGACATTGGTCTAAGGCGACCAGCGGCGACCGAATCCATGAGTTGGAGCGGGATGCCAATATGGGTACTCCCTCTCGCACGTATGGTTTTCCGCTAAGCCGGTCGCCTTAGACCAATGTCGTGGCCGCAGCATAAGTGATTCAAGTGTGATTGATCATTTATTTATCAAATATTGATAGCTAACAGCAGCGTCATCATAGTGGACACATTACTGCAATCACCAAGTGGCGATTATGGGCATTTACCTCCTAATGCGTCAATACGCATAGGTATATGAGAGGCCTTTATCTAGCACTGGACTGATATAGGCTGATGATGTATGTACATTTGTAAACGCGCTTGCCTGCTCGGGTTTTCACACAAGCATTAATTTCATCCCTGAATCATCTGAGCCCCCCACTAATACTGCGGTATGCAAATTTGGACATTAAACTGCGTCCCCGGGCACCCCGTACCGGCTTATGAATAATGCGTTCCGTTCCGGTAAGTGTCATTTTCATACCCGAAACAAATAAAACGGTAATCGATCTCTAAAGCCTTCAGAACGCATTTCGGGAGATCTCATTTATTTGAGGATTGGTTGCTTAGGACGAAATTTGGAACACGGGTTTTATGGATTGTATGTATATTTATACATTGTATAGTTGCCATCGTATATATATCGGAGCGGACAAGATGCTCATAAGTATCTGAGCAGGCCTCTATTGTTATGAACTCATGACGTTAGAGATATTTTTGAGCAATTTGGCCGTTCCCATATATCCAATGGCGACAGTACAAGGCTGTATATTGTGTTTACATATTGGTGCTAACGTTGGTTTTGCGAGTGTGATGAAGCACTTATGTAGATTAGAGCTATAGACCAATTTCGCCCCCCTCTCCTATGGTGATAGTTGGTAATTTTTTCTTGACCCTTGACCATCATTTTGACCCGATCAATGGACAAGCCCTAAACGAAAATTATCGACTTAAATTACGTGCGTAAGCCGTTTCGCCAAACATTTTAATATGCCAAATACTATTCAGAAAGCTGATCAGTTTTCATAGCTTGACAAATGAAGTGCTAAATAATGTATATCTTTCGATAGCTCCAATCCTTCGATTTGACAGTTTAATTAAACGTCGATGGCGATCGCGAAAATAAAACAAATCGCAAAAGAAAATTAATGGCGTCTACGTTCACAATAAAAAGACATAAAATTGCAAGTAGGAAACAGATAAAAGAGCATTTCGATAACAGAGACAAACGGGTCCTGTCTTGTCTCAATCCTTTTGTGAACAAAATTAATTATAAACGGGCTATTTGTTTTGGATATAGATTTAGAACAGACGGAATTAGAAAGGGGCGAGTTACGTGAGTTAAATAAGCAATATTACCACGGTTGTTAAATCAGGGATGGAATCTATTTGAAACATGTTTGTTTTTTAAACTATTCAGAGGAATATCTTAGTCAACTCACACTCTTTTTCACTTTCTGCGTGTTGCACTCAATAAAAATTCAAAGTATATTTTTTTTTTGTATGTATTTTATGAAATCTCCGAGAATCGTGAACCGATTTTTTTCTTGTGTAGATCGTGTATAACCCCTAGATGGTCCCGTTGGCACC
The DNA here is from genome assembly GCA_025490895.1 of Thaumatotibia leucotreta. Lineage (NCBI taxonomy): Eukaryota > Metazoa > Arthropoda > Insecta > Lepidoptera > Tortricidae > Thaumatotibia > Thaumatotibia leucotreta. The sequence goes on from JALPQI010009116.1 coordinate 36,357, forward strand.
AAGCTGCGTTCTGATAAGGGGATCTTGGAGAAATCGAGGGATCTCTTCAAATGTTATAGGTCCATGTATGGTAATTTTCATTCATTTAAAAGAATTTGCTTTCAGAAAGTAGGATTTGAGGAAACCAATGATGGAAACAAATCGGGTATTTTGGAGAAATCTGTTGAAGTCGGTTTTTTAAATTTTGACGCTGCTGCCCATCATCAATATTTTATCAAATAATGGTCAGTGACACTTCAATCCCGCAGTCGACTCTTACGACACCCGCATGAGGAGTTGGGGTGATGCTGATAACAAATGTATTCTTACGGCTGTCACCACACGGTCACTTGACTTCAAAAAAAACCTTGTCACGATTCTTAAAGATATCGCGTAGCATACATACAAAAAAACGGTCGAATTGAGAACCTCCACCTTTTTTAAGGTGCATTTAGACCAAACGAGCATTCGCTCATTCTATCCCCCACTCTACGAAATTCGTTCGTTACACAAAACGTGATTCGTCGAAATTCGTTGATTTCGTAGAGTGGGGGATAGAATGAGCGAATGCTCGTTCGGTCTAAATGCACCTTTAAATAAACGCAGTGAGACTGCACCGAGTGCACCGTCAGAATTGGAAACAACTAATGGGTAACTCCGCAACGCATTGTTTACAACGGTGCAAATGAAGAAAGTTCTGCATTGATGCCCGTCGCTGGGGATTTTCAATACGGGATATAAGGGGACTTTGCAGGGTTCCTTGGCTTGAGGACCTTTTTGCAGCTCCCTGTTATTTGTAAGCACTCTAAGCTGTAAGAAATACGGAAATCTCCGATTCATTGTAGAGTCAAGTGCAAAAATATGTATCGAAAGAACACTCTTAAAAATATGGTACGACGTTCTTATTATACAGAACTAGCGACCCGCCACGGCTTTGCACGGGAACTATACCTATATAAAAACCTACCTCTTGAATTACTCTACCTATTAGAAAAAATCTCACCAAAATCCGTTGTGTATTTTTAAAGATTTAAGCGTACCTACAAAGGGGCATAGGGACAGAAAAAGTGACTTTATTTTATACTATGTAGTGTATCTTGGGACATCTTACACAAATCGACCTAGTCCTACGGTAAGCTCAATTAAGGCTTGTGATATCTGTACTAAGCGACGATATAATATATATAATAAAATAAATAGATAAATGTAGATACTTAATTACATAGACGGCCATGACCAATTAATTAATTATTTTTATTAACACCCGTTTGTCGCTAAACTCAACATCACTACGGAACCCAACAATAATAAGTAAGCAAAAAAGCACGCTTTCCTCACTTTTCCTTGCTGGTAGCCGCGTCTGATTTGCTTCGGCATTTGTTATTTTCTCATTGATCGCCGCCATTGTTTATTCTCTTTATTAAGGCAACAATGCAAAAGCAGACGGAATTTTTAATTAAGCTTACAATGAAATGCTTAGGTAATTGTGCTTAGTTTTTCTTGAGCGAAAATGTGCTAGCTGCAGAGTTTGGCCGAAAATATAAATAATAAATAAATATCCTGGGACATCTTACACAAATCAACCTAGTCCCATGGTAAGCTCAATTAAGGCTTGTGATGTGGGTACCAGGCGACGATATATATAATAGATAGATACATATAGATACTTAAATACATATACAGCCATGACCAAGGAACAAATATTTGTGATAAATAACTACACAAATAATGCCCTCCCCGGGATTCGAACCCGGAACCTCCAGCTTCGTAGGCAGGGTCACTACCAACTAAGTTACGGAGGCTGATAATATAGTGTCAAGATTTTTTTTCTATAATAACGGCAAAGACATCAGGGTCGCGTTTTATAAAGTTACAATTTACAATTTCACTGTTTGCCTCTCTTTCTAGCCAATATGTGCGTGCGTTAGAGAGGCAAACAGCGAAATTGTAAATTGTAGCTTTATAAAACGCGACCCTGGGGACAGGATGCTGAGCCAAGTTGCCAATCGCTAGCGCTTGGTAGCGTATCGTAGTTTTCCCTCTCTGTCACTCTTGCATATTAGTGCGACAAAGACAGTTAGCTGCCTTTCGCTTACGATTGACGTTTAAGCGCTAGCGATTGGCAACTTGGCTAAGCACCCAGGACTTTGACGAGCCGGAGCCGGGGAGGATTAGTTGTGGAATAAATATTTACATGTAAAAAAAAGCGTAAGGCTCGGTCTGATCTATCTGAATACATATCTATTGGTAGTATTTGTGTTAGTTTTTAGTAAAACGTCCCACTTTGTCGCTTACCATAAAGACGAGATTTCCTTGTACATATCTACATATGAATAAACTGATAAAGCGGCTTTATGGCAAACGACAAAGTGGGACGTTTTACTAAACTCACTCGCATTTTATTAAATAACGTATTTCCGTTTTTAATTCTATAGTGTGGGGTATCATTGGATAGGTCTCTTGAAAAGAATAAGGGTTTTAAAAGAAAGTTTTTTTCTAAAGTCAATATTTTCGGAGTGCTCAAGAAGGAAAAATGTGTCCCCCTCTCTAACTTCTGATCCGTCGGTCCAAAAAATATGAAAATAATTATGAATACTTTAAAATAAAACTATTTCGAACATATTCGGCCCCGCCGTTTTTGAATAACTACGGAACCCTACACTGAGCGTGGCCCGACATGCTCTTGGCCGGGTATTATTTATTACAATCACAACAATTTGTGATTATATTATAAATTTATATAACTCTAAGTCTTATAGAAAATTAAGACAAGACGATCCGTAATTCTGATTCAATTGGAATCACATTAGAATTATTCTTTGCTAAAATTGCCACAGTAACCATTTTCAGGTCGATGAAACCCTGATAGATCCTTTCGAATATATCCGTCAAACAAGTAGGAAACAATATCATTATACCACATAATTCGTATGTATTTAATTACATTGCCAGTCATAGATACCTAGGCCGGTAGTTACCTGCTGAAATGCGTCATAAACTTAACTCCCTTATCCATAAAAGTCCATCACTATTTTAGTTAAAAGGTGTCATAATTATCATTCTAACAAATACCAAATACCATTGACCAAGTAACAGATAAATACAAAACACATTTCAACTAAAAAGGAGATGATGAGTATGATGACTAAGGGGGTCCATGGCGATATGTAATTCAAGGCGGTAAACGACAACTTATAAATCATGGAAATTATACAATAACAATGCATTAAACTCGCATAATAGGTTTATTAAGCATCCTCCATGATTTAAACTGTTCCCATTTGACGTAGATAGTCCAACTATCCAGCACAAGTTTTAAAAGAGTTTACATTTACTGCAACACAATGTCGCTTAAGACGTTTTACAATTGGGAAGTGGTCATCACGTATGTCGGCACGCTCGGCGCCGTTTTGCGGTGTCGGAAATTGAACGGCGCCGCAACGCAACTACCGTTCAAACAAACTAGGTATGTATCTATGTACCTTTTGTTTATGCCAGCCTGGTAGCTGCAATCAGATTTGTTCAGTGACGTCACCTTTTTGTTCGATTTTACACGATGTCAATCAAAAAGACAAGTGACAAACGGGGGATGTTTTGGTGTTTTGACAAAGCCTGCGTTGTGGATCTTTAGAAGTACGAGTATGTGGTATTTTATTTTAAAACAAATATAAACAGCTCGGTTATCACGAAAAACTAAAAGTTACAAGGACTCGAGAGTTTAGCTCATTTCAAAACAACAAAAGTTAAACGGTATAGTAGGCATTATATCTGTATAAAGCCTACTATATACCTGAAGCATAAGTCGTGTACAGTAATGCGTTAAGGTGCGTTCAGACCAAAAGAGCATTCGCTATTCTAACCCCCCACTCTACGAAATTCGATCGTTATACAAAACGTGATTGGTTGATTTCGTAGAACGGGGGATAGAACTAGAGGTGTGCGCCACGCCGGCGCGGCGCCGCCGCGTGACCCACGCCGCCGCCGCCGCCGAGGTTTTCAAAATTCACGCCGCGACAAAAATTTTACGGAATAAAATCATTTAAATTACGCGCCACGCTGATCATATTGACATTAAACAACAATATGCTTGCGAATATCGACAAGCGGTTCCGTCTGACCGAAAAGATTGTATGCGCAGCATTTCTGGATTGCAGATTTTCAGATATTGCTACGCACCTACGAAAAAAAAACACTACTTGGGTAGAATTCTTTCCGATTGCACAGATTTCTTTTACAGGATTCCAAGTCTACACATTCCCAATACTACAGATTTACAAACCTACAGAATCCACATATTTTAATATTCCAACATTACGGTTTCCCATGTCTACAGATTTTCAATATTACTGATTGATTCCCATGTCTACAGATTCCATATTCTCTAGATTTCACGTCTACTGATTCCCAACTGTAATGCTTTTTTCAACACACTTGCTTGTAAGTCGTAACGTAGGTCTTATTGAACCGCTTTTAGGCTTATAATCCTAGGTTTTACTAGCTGTGTGATTTTTCATTATATTATATTCTTCACATCGTCGATCCCACAGTGTCTGAAGACAAAAGTCTTCAATCAGTGCTTCCTACCCGTCATGACGTACGGAGCCGAAACGTGGACGCTGACGGTACGGCTAGTCCACATGGTCGCTCAACGAGCTATGGAAAGGGCAATGCTCGGCGTCTCTTTGCGGGATCGAATCAGAAATGAGGTTATCCGGCAGAGAACCAAAGTGATCGACTTATCCCACCGTGTTAGCAAACTGAAGTGGCAGTGGGCTGGCCATATTATCCGTAGAACCGACTGGCTAAACGAATTCTTGAGTGCAGATCGCGTCTCGGCAAGCGTAGTGTAGGACGCCCTCAGGCAAGGTGCAGCGACGATTTGCGCAGGATGGCTGGCAGGAGCTGGATGCGAACAGCCAAAAATCGAAAACGGTGGCGTGAAATTGGGGAGGCCTATGTCCAGCAGTGGACTGCGATAGGCTGATGATGATGATGGATGCTTTTTCATTATTTACATTAGGCCACCATAGGAGGTTTAATGACTGTCTATTAACTGATTCTATTAATTTCAGTGTTTGCAATTGATGATTTTTGTGCTTCTTAAATAAGATGTTTTTAGAGGAAAAAGGTGGAAGCTAACTTTAAAAAAAAATGGCATTTGAAAAAATTTGCTGTCGCTTTGCACGGCTTAGAAATAGACAACTGCAGCTTCGCCTCATAATACCTACGTAAAATTGGCGAAAACATGGTTTTGTGTTCCCTGTTTCCTCCTCCAAAAATAGACCAATTTGTAACAATTTTTTTTTCATAAGCATTTTAAGTAAGGTATTTCTCATGTCGGTATGTTTCCTCTTTTTGGACAGAATACGAAATATTTATATATGAGTATATTAAACGCATTTAAGTACAGATGGTGCATTTTTAGGCTCTAGTGCGAGAAGTGGGTCGTTTCTAGTACAGATGGTGCATTTTTAGGCTCTAGTGCGAGAAGTGGGTCATTTTACGTCAGGTTCAAAACTTCGGAGGGCCATCTGTACTAAAAAACGTCGTACGAGACACGTGTAAAAACGAAATTCGTAACTCGTGTCGATTTACAACACTCCCTATTGGTCGTGTTTGTCACTTGTGTCGTAATGTACTATTATATAAAAAAAAAATTCGTGTGTTTATACACCGATGTATGACTAGCAGTGTGGGCGATGATAGTACTATAAAGAGGTTGTAAAGCTGGGTATCTGTAGTATTTGAAATCTGCAGTGCCTATTGGGAATTCGTAGTATTGGGAATCTGTAGTGTTGGGTATTTGTATTGTACCATTTAAAATTCGTATTATTGGGAATATGTACAATCAGGAATGCATACTATTGATAATATCTGAAGTATTCTCTCTTATCTGTAGCATTAGGAATCTGTAGGTAGTATTGGGAATCTGTAGACGACTCGATCCAGGCCTACTATTGCGTTTTTCGCGGTAGGGCCGTTACACGATAATTATGACAATTGCCGCACAAAATGCAATCTATAACTTTGTTTCGTGTTTATTATTTTAATAATAAACTTTTCCTAAACAATATCTAGGTTTACATATGTATGAACGTACAGGGTAATAATGTGACCTTGACGCCGGCGTGGCGCCGCCACGCCGGCAAAATTTTGCGGCGCGCCGCCGCCGGCGATTTCTATGCCGGCGCACACCTCTAGATAGAACAGCGAATGCTCTTTTGGTTTGAATGCACCTTTACTCTATTGAATGCCCCACAAGTATAAAATTGACAAGATTGTTTTTTATTTATTGTATTTTTGGAGTTTATTTTAAATGCTAACGTGGTTTTAAGATATCAAAACGGATTATTAAGCCTAATTACTCAATAATTTAAGTTTTCTCTTCAAATTATATATAACAATGTAACATTTATTTAACGCACGTTTTAAATAGCTTAAATATCATTAGGAGTCGCTTATCTATCGTATTAGGTAAACCTGTAATGGTAGATTTAAGTTGTTATTATTAAATAAATAAAATATATATATCGCCGCCCCCGGCGAATACTAAGATAACTGCCATTACCATGGTTTTAGTGTTATGTCATATTTGAAATCTATGGGTGCTAATGCTAAAAAACGCTCGTATCATGATATTCGCGTGAAAATCATTCTACAACAAAAAGACATCAGGCAGTTATCATTTTATTCTCGTATTAAAAATCTTCTGTCTGTTCGGATCGGATATCGTCCTTTAGTAAAAATTATCTATTTGTGCGAAACATTAAAACGTATTATCTTCCTTTTCATTTACATACGTTTGACAATCAAAAATTGAAATGGCAGATACAGTACCGCGGTAAATTCCTAAACCGTACCTAGTAATGTTTGTGTACTATAAATGAGAAACGAATCAGTGCGTTCAGCGTGACGGCTCACCCTACGCGAACCAATCAGCCGGAGGACCGCAGGCCCGACAGCTCGCCCTACGGGAACCACTCACGCTGTCAATCTATCAGCCGGAGGACCGAAGGCCCGACAGCTCGCCCTACGCGAACCACTCACGCTGGCAGTCTATGAGCCGGAGGGCCGCAGGCCCTACAGCTCGCCCTACGCGAACTACTCACGCTGTCAGTCTATCAGCCGGAGGACCGAAGGCCCGACAGCTTGCCCTACGGGAACCACTCACGCTGGCAGTCTATGAACCGAAGGGCCGCAGGCCATACAGCTCGCCCTACGCGAACCACTCACGCTGTCAGTCTATCAGCCGGAGGACCGAAGGCCCGACAGCTCGCCCTACGGGAACCACACTAGACGTGTGCGCCGATCTAAAAATGATCGGCGGCGGCGTTTGCCGAAAAGTCGGCGGCGGCGGCGTGATTTCGGCGTGAAATCGGCGTCAAGGTCACATGAATAAAAAAGCGGAATACGATGGTATAATTTGTCATAGTTAGATCAATACAACATAAATGTTGATTAAACACCACTACTGACCACCTTATCCAACATCTGATCAGTACATATCAGTTTTCTCTTCCCATCATGTTCTAACATAATATTTTCAACAATAACTGGGTTTGGACTAGCTCTATGCATATTAGGTCTCCCAAATCCTTTATCATAAGCATTGGATTCCATCTATCTTTACCAAGTGATCGGTCCATCATATTTGGAGGCGTCCTACGCTGCGTCGATCAATATATGTTTGCAACTAAGAAATCTCTTGCCCCACCGGTAGTTTTGCGAGTAATGTATGTCCAGCCCACTGCCACTTCAGTTCAGTGATTTTTTGAGCTACGTTGGTCCTTCCAGTTCTTCTGTGGCTCTCAAGTCTCAACTAGGGTCCACAACATCCGTGATTTTCAGGATCGAGTAATGCGGATATCGAAAATCAGCGGACCCGGATACCTACTTCGGATAATACGGATCTTGCAAATACATGAATGCTTTTTCTCAAAATTGCTTCATTTTCATTAAGTTATAGTGTTTGGCCTTATTTAGAGTTAACGCTGAAATAACAGTTGTTCAGTCTACATTTTAATTACATTTGAATATGCAAAAAAAATATAACCAAGTTTTACAACTACAAAATTCTCCATGTGTTTTGAACTTTTAACGTTTTCAATCACAATAAGATATTATCTGGTATCTAAATAAGCTGAATCTGAAGGCTAAAGGCCCGATGGCGAGGCGTCAAGCCCGCGAAGGCCGAAGGCCCGGAGTGTCACGATTTCAGTGCTCTCCGATACAATTACGCTTCCCAACTGTCTTAACGCCAAAGGCCGCAGACCGAATTCACGCAGAGGCGCGCAAACACATCTCTGTATCTAAATATATCGCAAAGGCCCAGTTTCGCGTAAGGCTGAAGGCCTGGAGCGTTCCACAGAGGCGTGCCAGATGACAAGATCAAAGGCCGAGCTGCCAGAGCCCAGCGCTCCCATGCTACACAATGGCGTCTGCCGGCCGAGTTGATACTCTGCGGCCCTCCGATTCGTTTCGAAGGCCGAAAGCCGAACTCCATTAGGGCTTCACAGAGGCGTGCCAGCTCGCCTCACGCGTACTCATTTGGTAGTTCTCCATGGTTTCAGCCATAATAACTATATAGTCGGCAAACCGAAGGTGAGTGATATATTCGCTAGTGTTGTTGATGACAAGCCCATCCCAGTCCAGTCAAAAATCTTGAAAACATCTTCCAAAGCAACTGTAAACAGTTTTGGAGACAAGACATCTCCATGTCTTAATCGTCGCTGCAATGGTCTGGATTTCGAATAGCGGTCTTGAGGACCTACACTGAATCGCGATGTGTCAGTTGCATAGAATAACTGTCAAAAATTGGCTAGCCGAACCTAAACTGAACTGCATTAAAGAGGTCATGGTAACCCCCCTGGACACTACAATATAAGTACCGGTAGTCTACCTATTTGGCTTACTTGTTCTACTGTATTTTGGTTGGTTGTTCTTTGGACACATAGCCCGCAAACCTGGGGAAGACCTCCAAAAACTTATTGTCACAAGAAAGATTGGAGAGAAAAGGCCGTGAGGAAGGAGCCCCATGCGCTGGAGAGACCAGATCCGCACCTCACTAAACTTTCGGGTTGCTGAAGCAATCTACGCTGCGGAAAATTGGAGTGGTTGGTGGAAGATCGTGAAAGAAAAATTGATTAGTTGATAAGTCACATCGCCCAGAATAGGGTTATCGACGTAAGTAGGAGTAGTCTACTTAGTACTGCTGAAGATACTGTAGTACAGCCCAGGTCTCGATCAATTCAAATGCTTCATAGACCATGACTACGAACGCTAACCTGAGGGCAAGTTATACCGCTCGGTCTTTTGTATATCCTGACGTTGCTTGTGCTTGTGATTTACGGTGCTAAACCTTTTCTAGAAACCGAAACCGGCTTGTTCAGGAGGCTGGAAGTTGTAGAGCCTAAGAACCTACGTGTAATGATTGATGAAACTCGAAAGCAACGAATAGGTTGACAGTAAATGCCCTACATAAGAGCATTATATAAATACATAAAGCAAATACAAAGCTCAGTGTGTATTTAGCCCATAAGAAATAACTTTGTTATTCAGTCAAGGCCACGCCGATTTCACGCCGACCATTTGTCGGCGGCGGCGGCGTGGCAAAAAAGGTCGGCGGCGGCGTGACGCCGGCGCGGCGCACACGTCTAAACCACACACGCTGGCAGTCTATGAACCGAAGGGCCGCAGGCCAGCTACAGCTCGCCCTACGCGAACCACTTACGCTGTCAGTATATGAGCTGGAAGGCCGCAGGCCCTACAGCTCGCCCTACGCGAACCACTCACGCTGTCAGTCAATCAGCCAGAGGATCGAAGGCCCGACAGCCTAGCCCTACGGGAACCACTCACGCTGGCAGTCCATGAGCTGGAGGGCCGCAGGCCCTACAGCTCGCCTTACGCAAATCACTCACGCTGTCAGTCTATCAGCCGGAGGGCCGCAGGCTTTACAGCTCGCCCTACGCGAACCACTCACACTGTCAGTCTAAGTCGGTGGGCCGCAATTTTGTATGCTTCCGTAACTTTGGTGACAATACTATAATATGTAGCTATTAACGTTTGGGTTCATTTTATAAACATGCCTTCTTTTGGACCGACTAAACAAGCGAATCAGAGGGTTGTAGGCCAGAGCTCAGCGCTATCATGCTACTAAGGGAATAATGTAACATGAAAACGAAGCTGAGGGCCGCAGGCCCTATAAACCCAGTGCTTCCAGGCTACGCGACGGAAGAGTGATTCTCTAAAACAAATCGGAGGGCCGCTGGCGCGACAGCTGGCCCTTGCGAAGGACGAAGGCACGAAGCGATTGCACGAGGCGCTACAGCTCGCGAGGCTGAAGGCCGAGCTGCCAGAGACCAGCACTACCATGCTACACAATGAAATAGCGTAACATGAAAACGAAACGGATGGCCATAGGCCACCTGCGAAGGACGAAGGCCGAGCCTTGCACAGTACCGAAGGCCCGGAGTATCTAAAGATATACATATTAGTTAGCGATATACTTTCTCAAATGCATCGGTCATCGATGACGTCTTCCTAGGACTGACAGAAACAGCTGCTCTAAATATAACATTTTCGGTAAGCTTTCAAGCATAATCGTATTCCAAGGCAGGTTTATTTGAATTTTAATGTCGTTTCTCTTACTCTTCTGACAGATATCCCATTAGTTCGAATAAAATTTGGGAATGCGATCGAACGGAAATGGTATTCAAATTCATATTATAGAACCCATATCAGTGCAGTTCCAGATCAAAAGTCACGGCACAGCGGAACGAAGAATGTTACCTGTGGTATTATGCTGGGCATCAACAGTTCATAAGATGCAGGGAAGTGCAGTCGATCATGCCTTGGTTTATTTAGGTTCGAAATGTTTCGCTGCTGGACAAGCATAACTAAGAAGGTTTGAGTAGAGTTCAGTTTTTAGACAGTCTACAGATTGAAGAATTAGATTGCACAAATTAACTGAAAAGAGACCTTACAACAATGAAGCGTTAAATGAAATGGATAGACCGGGGAATAATATATTACAAGTAACGAACTACAAAAGGGTTGAGTTTAGCTGATCAATAGATGTGTCATCAGCAAAAGTATGAGACATATTATGTACTTATACTTATGTGTAAACAAACATTATCCATAAGCATTTTATCTATATTATATCCAGATTGATAGCTTGTCGCACAATTTTTAGGCCTCGACTCCGACAAAATTTTAATTTGGAAAGAATGTAAATAAACTTCTTAAGGATAATGTTTGTTTATATAAGGTCCTAATTTATTAGATGCAGATATTTTTACAGCTGATAGTACTCGGTCTCTGGAGTATATTAAACCGTGAAACATTATAGCTTTTACCATGTTTTTTTGGAGAAAACTGAAAAACAAATTTGCTACGTAAAAAACACCCTGTTTATGTGATTATTAAATAAAAACTCATTGAACAAGATTCTAGTACCTCTTTTACTAACTGGAACTGGCCACAAATACTTGATGGTCAATGACATGACAGACAGTGTTATTGTGACATGTGATAATGCACATGATGATTTTTTTTAGACGAAATTATAATTATTTTTTTTGTTAGGAAAATGAAATCAAAAAAATTACATGAAAAGATTTCTTAATTTATATTTAAAGTTAATTATTTTAATGTAAAGTATCATGTGTTAAAATATCTGCAACTAATAAATTAGGACCTTATATACCTATAGGTATATCATACTTTTGCTGACGACACTATTGTTCAGCTAAATTCAACCCTTTTGTGGTTCGTTAGGTAAGACTTACAAAACCGTGGATTTTATGAATGTCATGGTTTATTTTTTCTTTATATTGTTTACTATAAAAGCTTGTCTTAAAAACATTTTTTTACCTCTAATTTCTTCTTTTATGATAAATTGATAATGGTAGGGAACCCTTGGCGCGCGAGTCCGACTGGCACTTGGGCGGTAATTTCTGATATATTAACTTATATAAGTGGATTGACTGCAAAATGTATAAACAAACAAAGGACTTCACGTCTTATGGCTATATTAAATAATGTTAGAAAAATTGAGGAGATACCCGATCATAATAATAAAATTTTAGTAATGGTAAGTAATTAATTATAATAATCATTCTGCCAATTTACTTATTAGGTTTAAGTTTAACTATTTCAATTTAATTGTTCAATAAAATTAATGCTGATTACCATATTACAGTTTTATTTTTAATCTAGATTAAAAGCCTTTTTTAAAAAAGATTAACACTCAATTTACCGGAATAATATGATATTGTAGCATTATACTCACTAGCTTGCACCCTGGTCACCGTCTGAATAAAATTATAACATGTAGTAAGGGTCACGGTCCATACAAAGTTGAGAAAAATTGTGCGCTGCGAGTTACAGTTTTGTAATTTTAACCAGAGCTAGAGAGTCTCAAAATAGTTGT
>JALPQI010009117.1:0-49908 GCA_025490895.1 Thaumatotibia leucotreta
CCGGACTCAGGCAGGGTTTCCTTGTCTGAAAGACCAGGACCATTCCTCCATCTTCCTCTTCCGGTCTCCAGGCACCACACATGGTAGCCACAGTTCTAGTGGCCACATCACTTAATGTCAATTTTATCTTTTTTGTTGGATTTTCATCTAAACTCAAATCACTCTTCATCTTAGATGATACACCAGCCATTTTGAACTGGTTTTTATATGAAAGGTTGGATCTTAAAGATTTTAATAAAGAAGTCGATTGGTTATTTGGAAAGTTGTTAAGTTTAATATTTTTACTGATGAATTTAAGCATTTAAGTCTTATTACTAAAGAACGCACTTAGGTTTAGCAATACACTTATTATTTAATGAAAATTAGACACATTATTTACACAAAACACTAAGAAAACAAACAAGTTCGGAACCGCAAAGCTAATTGCTGAGCACGTTGTGTTTATTTACAATACACGCGCGGCAATAATAAAATAAAAACAATATTACACAAAACACTTTATTTCCGCCGAAATCGAATGGTCTTTTACTTAGAAATCAAGGAATAAACAAGATTTTAGCTCCAATTGCCGACAGATTTGAGGTTATGCGGCAGCTTGGGTGAACGTCAAGTGAAATGTCAAGTGGATCAGCTGTCAATGACGGCTGTCAGTGTCACTTACTTTTAAAAACAGTCATGCATTACACTGTCATCTATCCGTAGTCATACGAACCATAACAAGCTCGAGAAGCTTTTAGCAAAAGCCTTACAAACCTTTTCGTTGCATAAAATAGTTACATGTTTATCCAAGAGATGGTTCTGATAGAAGAACATCCATGATTCGAATAAAATCTATTAGATGGCGTTACTCATTTGCAATCCAATGGATTCAAGTCGTTCAAATCGTTTCAATATTATTTTTCATCACACTTGCTGTCTAAGCGCGCCATTGCTTGCGTGCGTAGCGGGAGTAATAGAAAAGTGAAATTCCCTAGGGAGTAATAGAAAAGTAAGTATGTCATTTAATAACATTTTGTCTTAAAACTTATTTTTTTGTCGGCAAGTGTGATGAAAAACATTGTATGCATCACGGTCGGTAAGCGGAATACTAACTCGAGTCATAAAAGCCCTCCGCCTAACGTCGTCGGGCTTCTAACACTCTCTTTAGTAATTCTGTACTTACCTCCCTTGATGCACATCAAATATCAAACAATTGACACTCAAATTAAGCCTAGTTGAATTTGTTAGTTACGCAATATTGCACTCTCCCCGACGATAATATTATCATATAATATAATGTAGGTACCTAGTCAGTCAGAGACAATAACATCTACGAGCCCCGATGCAGTGGAGTTCGTCTAGTTCGAAACAATTTTTACAAATTTTTGAATATTTTAAAAATGATCACATTATGCTAATGATAAATTGTATGCACGTTAGTCATGGTTAATGTACTACATTTCAAGAGACACAACAATCTGAAGTACGCTTTTGTTGTTTAATAAATCGATTTTAACAAACCAGTGTCTAAATTATATTTTCGTTCACCACCGTAATTCCGCGCTTATAAGCTTGACGCAAAATTCGCAGTGCATCAGGTGTACCATGTCGTCTTTAAAAATAATGGCGTTCTTTACGTTCATTGATTATTTACAAAATTAAAAATTGTGGAAAAAATTTAAAAAAATACCTCTCGTAAAATAGTTTTTTTTTTAAATTCTGATTTATTAAATCCAAATATTTTATACTCAAAGAAACTACTTTAGTACTACTATTGAATAGTGAAGGTTTTGTCTCTAAACCTTTTCCCCCGGATGAACGGGATAATCTCGAAAAACTGTCTAACTGGACGAGAACATAATATTATTATGCATCGGGGCTCGTAAATACTAAGGTGGAAGTAGGTACTAGTGCGCGCGCAACATCTCAACAAAGAATATTTATTTGAATCACGATATTTTGCTCATAGCATGAAGTATTGTCATGTGATGTGTTTTGGGAGAGGAGTTTGTTAGTTTTGTTAAATCGTATTTTTTAGGGTGACAATATCAAAATTTCTCAAAGTTGCAAATTTTCTTAGTCAACTCCATTGTATGAGTAAGCGTCGGGTGCTTTTGCTAGCAGACCCAATAGATGGCACTTCAGTACAAGTTTCAATGTCGCATATTGGGACATTGGAAATATTAACACTCAGTCGTAATAAACGTCAGCCTGTCTTAAGATTATGCAAATAATTTAGATATAAGCTAATTATTTCAAAGTTGGGATATGTAGCATTAATCATCGTTTAAATGTCCTAATAGTTGATTTTATCTTATCGATGGCAACTCAAGCTAATAATGACAAGTATTGGTACAGTGTCGGGTACTAATACTTCCACCTTACTAGGGCTTTTATTCGAATATCCGGTCCATTTCAAATACTGCATGATTGTATTAGATTTTTTATTTACTTAGTACGTACACATTAAATTACAATTTTGTCATTTTACAGCAACAATCACCAAGTTTTTACTACGAAATTCAGCATCAATGCTATTTCACTATTGTATTAGAAAAGGATTATGGATATTTACATCAAATATTGATATTCCCCAGTAAAATAATGTTTTTTTTTTGTTTTACTAGGGTATATCATATCATATTTGATGAAACAATGTTCCGCCGCGTGGTGACGGCAATAAGAATACATTTGTCACCACCCCAACTCCTCCTGCGTGTTTCGTAAGAGTCGACTAAGGGATTGAAGTGTCACTGACCATTTTTGATAACGATTGATGATAGGCAGCAGCACAAAGCACAAAACAGAAAACAGCAGCGTCATCACTGTAGACACATTACTGCGATCGCCAATCCTGATTCCTTTGAATTGATTCCTTCTAGATAACATGTAGTATTGCAAAAATATTTGAGGTAAGTACCTAAATATGCAAAACAAAGTAATATTACCCGAAACTGAAACTTTTAATGTAATTTTTAAAAACTGGTCCAATATCATTCGTATATACAAATACCACAAAATAAAAACCGAATATTCGAATACCTTGAACTTTCCAATATATGGAAGGCCTAAATAGGTACTATACTATTACCTTGCTATAATGAAAGGTAACTTAGAGATTTGTACAATAATCTTGTTTTTCTTGTGCAATAAAGGTTAAATAAATAAATAAACATATGGCTGTAACATTATTCAACTGTGACGATAAAACCATTTGTTTGATTAATCGACGTATCACACCAAGTACCTATTACATCATAACATCATTCCAAGGAGTAGCCATCAGCTTTATATCAAGCCCACAGACATACGTGAAGGATTGACTGTGACAAAATATGTGGCCAAACCAACGCTTAAGTAACAGTTTTCTGCTATGAGGTGTGGAGCCGTTAAACCAGGGTCGCGTTTTATAAAGTTACAATTTACAATTTCGCTGTTTGCCTCTCTTTCTAGCCAATATGTGCGTGCGTTAGAGAGGCAAACAGCGAAATTGTAAATTGTAACTTGTAACAGCGGGTAAGACCATAGACAAGCGGGTTTTAAGTCTTCAATGATGTAGAGTACCTAGGTATGCAAGATGCAAAATCAACATTTTTGTGAGCATCACTGAATTCAAAATCCAAAATTTGAAATTTTTGCCATTCTAGCTTAGGTTTTAGTTTATCTGGTGCTGGTTTCGTCCTTGGTGGCTCTTTGTAAAAACGTAATTGATTTTTGGCATAGTGTGATATATCTTTGTCGCACACCGTAATCGCTGCAACTTTGGCGCGTTCTGTCATAACTTTTAAAAGATATTCTTCACCATTGTTGGGTATTTTGCTCAAATAAAGGTGCGTTCAAACTGAAAGAGCATTCGCTGTTCTAACCTCCCACTCTACGAAATTCGATCGGTACACAAAACGTGATTGGTTGATTTCGTAGAACGGGCGCTAGAACAGCGAATGCTCTTTTGGTTTAAACGCACCATAAGACTTTGAAATACTCGCTCGTTTCCTAGCCACACCCAAATACAAGTATGAGCTATCGCGAGCAACCATTTATCTATGTCGCGACATCGTTTACTTGATGTTTCACAGATGTCGCGCGAGAGATTATGCCGGACGAACCAATCGTGTGAGTGGACGAATTCGGTCTTCAGTAAAATAATGACACAAGACATGAGGTAGTTGTTAAGATGTAATGTGTATTTCACAGAATTAGATTTGGATAGAAGAAACAAGTTCATTCATTTGTATGGCGGCCGAGCGTGTCAGATTTTGTACTGAAGTTGTTATATACTTGCCTATGATATTAACACGTTCAAGGGCGTAACTGCTATATCATTCGGGTTAAGGCCCCCTTTATATGACACAAATGCTATAGCAGTCTTTAATCTTCCCCCTTTCTTAACCAGAAATGTTAGAGAATTCGCTCCGCTATAGAAAATACCCATAGTCCTCGGCTTACTGTCACGTTGTACGAAACCTGGATAAGATTACTGTCACATCACATGATTTTTTCTTAATTTTTGAGTAAGCGAAAACCTTACCTCCTTGCCCTCTTTTTACGCGCACAAATGCTATAGCAGTCGCGGTAGTATGGGGATTTGTTCAGATGTGCGGCATGTGCGCCGGTAGAGTGCAAATACATAAGATGATGTTTAAATCGTTGTAAATACTGTTTTTATCTATTATTTCTATATATTTTGAATACGTTGCTGTAAAGAATTTTAGTAGGTATTTATTTTTTACTGTGAAATTAATTGGAGATGGATTTAAATATGCGAAAGGTAAATTAAAATATTTCCATCAATATGTTCGCCGTTGTGTTTCGCTTACGTTTTCAAGAACATATTATGGTCGATAATTGGCTCTAGACGTTTCATACTGTTAGTTTACAGCATAGCGGGGGCATAAATACATTATTAGTCAAATATATCTGTAATATTTTTAATAACAAGACGATGAAAAATAGAACACGAAAAATTTGTCCGATTGTTCGAAGAGGCAACTGATAAATCTTCGGAAGAGGTTTTAAGTGTCGAGGAGTCGGAACTATCAGCTAACGAACGAGAACTGGTGTGGCAGGACAATGATATAGAATTTTACTGGCATATGTAATCGACTCCTGACTAAGTTATTCTGTAGCAGTCGAATGCTATAGCAGTATGCGTCCTTAACTACCATATTTCTCATATGTCATAATGACACGCATGCTATAGCATGTACAAAATTTCCATACAAATTTATGTGTCATTTTTGGTCGGAAGCCAAACTCCTTACCGTCCGTGAACGTGTTAAATATGTCTCAGGCCCTTGAGTATTCATATTTTTTTGTGTTGTTGCAATTAATATTACTTAAGGAGGCATTATTAATGTTTTTGTTCACTTCAAGTCACAAAATTTGACGCCCGAAAGCTGCAAGCTGCGATTAAAGACGGACAACTCAGTGGATTTCACCGAGTTCATTTGACACTCTAAGTAGATACGTTTGCATGATCTATGGTATATATGACATCTGTGGTGTATTTATTAACCGAATTCAAAAAAGGAGGAGGTTCCCGATCGATTGTATTTTTTATGTGTATATATTTTTTTTTATACCACGTCGGTGGCAAACAAGCATACGGCCCGCCTGATGGAAAGCAGTCACCGTAGCCTATGGGCGCCTGCAACCCCAGGGGTGTCACATAAATAAAAAAAGATCGGAGATCCGAGAATCGTAAACCGATTTACAACGGGTAGAACCTCGAGATGGTCCCTTTGACACCAAGTCGGGATCTAATGGTTGGAAAAATCGGTTGTAGTTGATATTTAGGGATTTTTTTCATTTGATGTTTATTTCTGTAAGGTAAATACTTATATATTCGCTTAATATCCACCACACAAGCCTTAATTGAAATCGAAGTTACCGTGGGCCGAGGTTGGGTTCTACTTTTCACTTACGATCAGGTGGAGTGGAGCCACTTTGTTGTGCCAACATAAAAAAAAATTGTGTAGGTTTGTCCTATATGTTTTTTTTATTGGGCATTAAGGTGTCGAATATTTACCTGAAACCTGTATGCTACGCTATCCATTTACCTGAAATGTACGAGTATATACCTATTTGTGTTCTATATCAGACATCTCCAATTTAGCAAACCGACAAAATGATTGAAATTGCAATTTCCCTCTAAACAATGACAGGCAATCGAGGCAAGCCATAAATCAGGCTGTGGGAACGAGCCAGCTGCCGCATGACGGAGCGGGATGGGGATATTGTGTTTTTGCTAACGTCGAAAATGAAAGTTAACTTGAACTGTTCTGATAGTGTTTACATTAAATGGGAAGAAATTACAGAGACAAGCGCAAACGAGTCTGTTTATTGATGCGAGGCAGGCTTCAACTTTTCCGGGCAATAGATAACATTTTCATACTGGTATATTGTTTGATGTGATTCAATTACATAGGCACTGAAAAGCTAAACCGAAATGTTTATTTCATCATACCTACAATTATTAGCATTGTACCGAGGAGAAGTTTCATAAGTTGCGAAACTTGCATAGAGAATGTTCTCGGGAATCTCAATTTAAAAAATAATCAAGCCAAGACCGTACTAGAAACATGCCTTTTTACTGCCTTGTTTACATATTTACGATTTAAAATAATTATTTATAATTATAACTCATTTTTATAACTTACTCTTAAATTCTCATCAAAATTCTCGGAAATTTCCAAATATATTCCCGCAATTTTGAGAATATTCTGCAACTTGTACATTGGTACCTACAATGCGTCTCTCATTTCATATAACAAAAGATTCTTCAATCACTCATATGATAATATGGTTTTTGTAATAGATAAATAGATAGAATAGATATGCTAACTATGTAAAATAAAATAAGAGTGACTGCCACAGCTACATCACGCATATCAGTGGATATTCTAGCAATTGGTTTAGAGATTTTCACTTGCTCTCTTCAAATATTTTCCCACTCACAAATGAATCGAACCTTTTAAAAACAAAAAAGAATCACCCAATCTTTCTTTTGATCTGCTTTAAAAATATACCAAGACGATTTTCCAAATAAAAATACCAAGCAAATTCTTCCCTGACATTAAAAATAATCAACTTTATGTCGACACCTTAAGACTCTGTTGTTGGTAAATATATCATGGCAGCGGTTTAATACGAAACTGTGCGGCCTGTTCGAAAACAAAATGACAAACGCCTAAAGGTAGACTTTACCATGTAAATTAGTGTTTTCAAAGGAGTTCCATTTTTCGTAACCCCTTTTTGAATGTAAATAAGTGTACTACAGAGAAAAACTAACATAAATTTGCGGTTCTCAATAGATCGCGCTACTATGGTGCACAACCAAATTGCTATTATTCTTGATTCTTATCCCACAGTATTAAGGGTGTCCGGAATTAAACAAAACGCAAAAGTAAATTGGTGGTTTTTGCCAGATGAAGTTGACAGCTACAGAACGATTCTTTGACTGTTTTCTGTAATAACAGCGAATATTTTTGTTAAGACAAACCTTTTACTTCTCGTTGATTGTGTTTTGAAACCATCTAGATACAGGGAGGTGTAATATAAAGCGTTTTTGGCTTGTTTCGGTTAATATGTACCATCGACAACACAGTGAATGGAGCTCCCACATTGGAAATTATTTCTGTTACCTATACGTATAATATAAAACAAAGTGTAACAAGGACAATGTTATGACTATCACAATGTCAAGGAGAGAAAGAGGATGTCATACCTATTGGTAACATTTTGAAACGCCAAAGTGGACTTGGGAGCATCATAAGTAAACTTAGTCCATTATGTCCACTTTGATGCGCTTGGTCAGTTACATAATTAGCCTATCATAGTCCACCGCGGGACGTAGGCCTATAAATGCCCATAATCGCCATGCTGGGCAAGCGGATTGGCGATCGCAGTAATGTGTCCACTATGATGACGCTGCTGCCCATCATCATTTTTTTATCAAATAATGGTCAGTGACACTTTAATCCCTTAGTCGACTCTTACGACACCCGCAGGAGATGGGGTGGTGACAAATATATTCTTACTGCCGTCACCACACGGCCTAGTCACTCCGGCCAAGTCCGTACTTGGTCAGTTAATTCTTAAAAAAATATGTCTCCAGTCTAATTGCCACGACTAAGGTTTATTTATTTTTAAAAGACTTTTAAAAAGGAGGAGGTTCGTAATTCAACTGTTTTTTTACTCGATATCTCCGAAAATGTGGAACCGATTTTGTTTTTATCGAAAGGGTATAACCCCGAGGTGGTCCCGTTGACACCAAGACGCGTTTTCATGAAGGGATCTTGGGGGAAACGGTTGAAGTTGGTTTTATTTTTAAACGGTTTTTATTAACTTCACCGCGTATCAACTGTCGTCGATGCTTCAAATCTTGTGATCGATTTTTCGACCACTTCTACTGCACCGAAATCAATAAAATTTGGAAATCTTATCAAGTCCCCATGACAATGCAATATTATAATATTTGTATCCTTGTATCCTCAAAGCCTGATGCTGCAGACGTACTGCTTACCTTAACCGAGAGTGTTAGAGACGTGAAAATGAAAGTATAGCATGTTTGGCATAATCAAATACTAACAGCCTGATCTTGACTTCCAACTCCTCACTCCTGATGCTGCAGTACTTCCCACAATAACCGCTTTCCGGTTTATCTTTTATCGATATCTTGATTTTAAAGAAGTTCTTTAGATATTAAGTAGAAACATGCGAATTGAATACTACGTCCAACTCCTCAAATCTGATACTCCAGTGTTACTGCCTGCCACAACCGCTAGGTTTAGCGATATGTAGATTTTGAAGTACTGCTTTAGATATTTGGTAGAAACATACAGATTTCATTATCATCATCATCATCATCATCATCATCATCATATCAGCCGAAAGACGTTCACTGGTGAATATAGGCCTCCCACAAAAATTGCCACAAGGACCGGCCCTGTGCCACCTGCAACCAGCGACCTTCACCAGGTCATGAGTCCACCTTGTGGGGGGCCTACCCACGCTGCGCCTTCCGGTACGTGACCACAACTCGAGAACCTTACCGCACCAACAGCCATCGGTTCCACGCGCAACGAGCCCCGCCCACTGCCACTTCAGTTTAGCGATTCGAAGAGCTATATCGGTTACTTTGATTCTGCTGCTCAAGGAGCTGAGAAACTCCTAGCATAGCCCTCTCCATTGCCCTTTGGGTGACATTGAGCCTTCTTATGAGGCCCATTGTAAGCAACCACGGTTTAGTACCGTATGTCATCACTGCAACGTGGCAACATACACTGATCAAAGACTTTCGTCTTCAAACCTGATGCTGCTGCCTGCCATAGCCGCCAGGTTAATCGAAATGTTGAATTTAAAGTAATGCTTTAGCTAATGGGTAAAAACATATACAGTCAAGGGCATAAATATGTATACACTTTTTTATCTTATGCCTTAAAAATAAGGAGCAAAAGTGTATACAAATTTTTGCCCTTGACTGTACATTTTGAATACTCACTTCCAAATCCTAACCTCTATTAGTGTGTAAAATAACCACTATTAGTGTGACATAACCGCTGACAGTGTGGGTAGTTCGCGTAGGACGTGGCGCCGGACCTGCTGTCCGCTTGTTCATAGTGTGAGGTGACCTCTCTGGCCTTCGGGTTCGCGTAGAGCGAACCGTCGCGCGGCTCTCCGTCTAAAAGACTGACAGAGTGAGTAGTTCGCGTAGGGCGAGCCGTCGGGCCTGCGGCCCTCCGGCTGATAGAATAACAACGTTAGTGGATCGCGTAGGGCGAGCCGTCGGTCCTGCGGCCCTCCGGCTGCTAGACTGACAGTGTGAGTGGATCGCGTAGGGCGAGCCGTCGGGCCTGCGGCCCTCCAGATGATAGAGTGATAGCGTGAGTGGATCGCGTAGGGCAAGCCGTCGGGCCTGCGGCCCTCCAGCTGATAGAGTGACAGCATGAGTGGTTCGCGTAGGGTGAGCCGTCGGGCCTGCGGCCCTCCAGCTGATAGAGTGACAGCGTGAGTGGTTCGCGTAGGGTGAGCCGTCGGGCCTGCGGCCCTCCAGCTGATAGAGTGACAGCGTGAGTGGTTGGCGTAGGGCGAGCCGTGGGGCCTGCGGCCCTCCAGCTGATAGAGTGACAGCGTGAGTGGTTCGCGTAGGGCGAGCCGTCGGGCCTACGGCCCTCCAGCTGATAGAGTGACAGCGTGAGTGGTTCGCGTAGGGCGAGCCGTCGGGCCTACGGCCCTCCAGCTGATAGAGTGACAGCGTGAGTGGTTGGCGTAGGGCGAGCCGTGGGGCCTGCGGCCCTCCAGCTGATAGAGTGACAGCGTGAGTGGTTCGCGTAGGTCGAGACATTTTTTTAGTGTCGGATTTCTAAAAATATCTATTCAGCAGGGATTCCCCTCTCGTTACACATAAAATAATGTACATTACGTTTACATAATGTGTCGTGATTAAATCGCGAGAGTTAAACCTGCTAGTTATAATTGTATTGCATATTACAAACAACATCTTTGATCTAGAATAAGTAGGTATAGTATTGGAAATTAACTTTACAATTGCACTAAAAACTTGAAAATAAAATAAGTAAAAAAAGTTTTAAGTTAAACGGTTTTTATTGCACCAAAAACTAGAAAATAAAAATTTGTTGTAACTAACCGTTAGATGCTACTTTCTGTGGATTAGTCACGTGAAACTAATATCACTGTAGTCTTCCCAAGTTGAATGCTGAAAGCCACGTTTAGCCTCTATATCAGCGGATTAAGCGTTACCTAATCGGAAATTTTACCAAACTAAAATAAAAACGTGGGGCGTCATTATAAAGAAACATACAAGTTCAAAATAATTATGTAATCGTAGCTTTAATTTTGCAATTAATCATCCATCTGTTCCAACACTTCTACAGAGGTAAATAACTTTTATCAAAGCCAGAACAAAACTTTACACTATTGCTGTCTTGATTTCTATGTTTGTTCTTAAATAACTATAGTGACTTAATCCCAATTGCGTACGCCCCACGTTTTTATTTCAGTTTGGTAAAAGTTTCCGATTAGGTAACGCTTAATCCGCTGATATAGAGGCTAAACGTGGCTTTCAGCATTCAACTTGGGAAGACTACAGTGATATTAGTTTCACGTGACTAATCCACAGAAAGTAGCATCTAACGGTTAGTTACAACAAATTTTTATTTTCTAGTTTTTGGTGCAATAAAAACCGTTTAACTTAAAACTTTTTTTACTTATTTTATTAAACGGTTTTTATTAACTTCACCGCGTATCAACTGTCGTCGATGCTTCAAATCTTGTGATCGATTTTTTGACCACTTCTACTGCACCGAAATCAATAAAATTTAGAACTCTTATCAAGTCCCCATGACAATGCAATATTATAATATTTGTATCCTTGTATCCTCAAAGCCTGATGCTGCAGACGTACTGCTTACCTTAACCGAGAGCGTTAGACGCGTGAAAATCAAAGTATAGCATATTTGGCATAATCAAATACTACCAGCCTGATCTTGACTTCCAACTCCTCACTCCTGATGCTGCAGTACTGCCCACAATAACCGTAAGGTTTATCTTTTATCGATATCTTGATTTCAAAGAAGTTCTTTAGATATTAAGTAGAAACATGCGAATTTAATACTGACGTCCAACTCCTCAAATCTGATACTCCAGTGTTACTGCCTGCCACAACCGCTAGGTTTAGCGATCTGTAGATTTTGAAGTACTGCTTTAGATATTTGGTAGAAACATACGGATTTCATTATCATCATCATCATCATATCAGACGAAAGACGTTCACTGGTGAATATAGGCCTCCCCATAAATTGCCACAAGGACCGGCCCTGTGCCACCTGCATCCAGTGACCTTCACCAGGTCATGAGTCCACCTTTTGGGGGACCTACCCACGCTGCGCCTTCCGGTACGTGACCGTCACTCGAGAACCTTACCGCCCCAACGGCCATCGGGTCCACGCGCAACGAGCCCCGCCCACTGCCACTTCAGTTTAGCGATTCGAAGAGCTAAATCGGTTACTTTGGTTCTGCTGCGGATGGTCTCATTTTTAATCCGATATCGCAGAGAGACTCCTAGGTATAGAGTGACAGCGTGAGTGGATCGCGTAGACCGAGCCGTCGGGCCTGCGGCCCTCCAGCTGATAGAGTGACAGCGTGAGTGGATCGCGTAGACCGAGCCGTCGGGCCTGCGGCCCTCCAGCTGATAGTGACAGCGTGAGTGGATCGCGTAGATTGAGCCGTCGGGCCTGCGGCCCTCCAGCTGATAGAGTGACAGTGTGAGTGGATCGCGTAGATCGAGCCGTCGGGCCTGCGGCCCTCCAGCTGATAGAGTGACAGCGTGAGTGGATCGTTAAATCGAGCCGTCGGGCCTGCGGCCCTCCAGCTGATAGAGTCACAGCGTGAGTGGATCGCGTAGATCGAGCCGTCGGGCCTGCGGCCCTCCAGCTGATAGAGTGACAGAGTGAGTGGATCGCGTAGATCGAGCCGTCGGGCCTGCGGCCCTCCTGCAGATAGACTGACAGCGTGAGTGGATCGCTTAGATTGAGCCGTCGGGCCTGCGGCCCTCCAGCTGATAGAGTGACGGCGTGAGTGGATCGCGTAGATCGAGCCGTCGGGCCTGCGGCCCTCCAGCTGATAGAGTGATTGCGTGAGTGGATCGCGTAGATCGAGCCGTCGGGCCTGCGGCCCTCCAGCTGAAAGAGTGACAGCGTGAGTGGATCGCGTAGAGCGAGCCGTCGGGCCTGCGGCCCTCTAGCTGATAGAGTGACAGCGTGAGTGGATCGCGTAGGGTGAGCCGTCGGGCCTGCGGCCCTCCAGCAGATAGAGTGATAGCGTGCGTGGTACGCGTAGGGTGAGCCGTCGGGCCTACGGCCCTCCAGCTGATAGAGCGACAGCGTGAGTGGATCGCGTAGGGTGAGCCGTCGGGCCTTCGGCCATCCAGCTGATAGAGTGACAGCGTCAGTGGATCGCGTAGGGCATGCGTTTGGCCCTGCAGTCACCCGGTTGATAATACTGAGAGTATGAGTATACCCCTCGGGTTCGCGTAGGTCGTGTCGTCGGGCCTGCGGCCCTCCGGTTGATAGACTGACAGCGCAGGTGGTTTGTGTAGGACGTGCACTTGGACCTGCGGTCCTCCAGTTGATAGACAGAGAGTGTGAGTCCCTCCGGTTCAAGTAGTGCGTGCCATAGTGCCGTCGAGCCTATGGCCCTCCGGTTGATAGACTGACAGCGCAGGTGGTTTGTGTAGGACGTGCACTTGGACCTGCGGTCCTCCAGTTGATAGACAGAGAGTGTGAGTCCCTCCGGTTCAAGTAGTGCGTGCCATAGGGCCGTCGAGCCTATGGCCCTCCGGTTGATAGACTGCATGGATTGACCCTTTGGGCCCTTGGTTCGCGTTGAACTTTCCGTCAGACCTGCGGTCCTCCGGTTGGTTGACTGACAGTATGAGTTCATGTTTTATAGTCTCGAAATTCGACTTGTATAATATTTACAATATAAAAATTTAAACTTGATTTTCACATTAAACCAAATTGATTGATCAATATATTCCTTATTGTAAGATCTCTGTTATGGTGTTGTATGAATAACACGTCCATTTGAAACACTTCGGGCATTCAAGCTGACATTGTTTTAGTGTCGGGTTTCTAAAAATATCTATTCAGCAGGGATTCCCTCTCGTTACTTACACATAAAATAATGTCCATTACGTTAACATATGTGTCGTAATTAAAGCGCGAGAGTTAAACGCTAGCATGCCTAATTGTATTGCATATTACAAACAACATCTTTGATCTAGAATAAGTAAGTATAGTATCGGAAATTAACTTAACAATTGCACTAAAAACTTGAAAATAAAATAAGTAAAAAAAGTTTTAAGTTAAACGATTTTTATTGCACCAAAAACTAGAAAATAAAAATTAGTTGTAACTAACCGTAGATGCTACTTTCTGTAGATTAGTCACGTGAAACTATTAAGTATCACTGTAGTATTCCCAAGTTGGATGCTGAAAGCCACGTTTAGCCTCTATGTCAGTGGATTAAGCGTTAATCGGAAACTTTTACCAAACTGAAATAAAAACGTGGGGCATTATTATAAAGAAACATACAAGTTCAAAATATGTATTGTAGCTTTAATTTGGAATTAATCATCCATCTGTTCCAACACTTCTACAGAGGTAAATAGCTTTTATCAAGTCCAGAACAAAACTTATTACACTATTGCTGTCTTGATTTCTATGTGTGTTCTTAAAAACTATAGTGACTTAATCAGAATTGCGTACGCCCCACGTTTTTATTTCAGTTTGGTAAAAGTTTCCGATTAACGCTTAATCCACTGACATAGAGGATAAACGTGGCTTTCAGCATCCGACTTGGGAATA
Source organism: Thaumatotibia leucotreta (assembly GCA_025490895.1). Classification (NCBI taxonomy): domain Eukaryota; kingdom Metazoa; phylum Arthropoda; class Insecta; order Lepidoptera; family Tortricidae; genus Thaumatotibia; species Thaumatotibia leucotreta. The sequence continues at coordinate 14,367 of JALPQI010009117.1, forward strand.
CTACAGTGATACTTAATAGTTTCACGTGACTAATCTACAGAAAGTAGCATCTACGGTTAGTTACAACTAATTTTTATTTTCTAGTTTTTGGTGCAATAAAAATCGTTTAACTTAAAACTTTTTTTACTTATTTTATTTTTATTTGGTACTTCCAATCGTACAGAAATTGCCGTGGTAATTAGTCGCACAGAATGACCTGCTTTTTGATTAGGGGCTAAGTATAGTATATCCCAAGCCTAACTAGAGTCACGCAGGGTACATTTCTGTCAAAAATATTTGTTATTGCGTACATCCCTGCGTGCGTAGCCAAAATGCCATTCGCAAAACTCGCTAACGCCCAATTGCGAATCGTGAACGAAAGGCAACTGTCTTTGTCTCAGTAATGAGAAAGAGGGCCAGAGAGAGAAAACTACGTTACGTTACTAAGTAACCTACTCATACAATAGGGATGATGACTGTAGTTAAAATAAATTATTTAACATTATGCACGACATAATACACGGAGAAATTATTACTAAGATGTAGATTACAGTAATTTTTGTACAGAACTTCTATTTAATAAATTGAAAAGAACTTAAAAGAGTAGGTCATTTGGCAGTACTCAAACGTGACGTCACTTTTGAGTATTTCATATAAAATTCCATAGTGGTGATCGTTTTGACAGTTCGAAAAAAGATGCTGATTTGACTTGCCAGTCATCATGCCTATTATGCAGCCTATACACTATGCAGCCAAGTGGTAACGGCCGCATTTGTTTCGACTTTCATATGTTCAGACGATAAAACCTTTTAATATTCATTAAAAGCAATCTCACTTACAATCTTTCACAATGATGCCCCGAAATCATAACTCCTACGCATAAAGCACATATGAGTTACATTCCATAAAATAAACACTCGCATAATGTAGGGTTCACTGAAGTAATGCGAAAAAGCCCGAGAATGGGCCCCTAGGGTACCCCAATCGGGCATTTGCCCCTAGATTGTTTTGAATATTGTTTCGGTTTTGGTAAGGCATGTGTGTTTAAAGGTGCCATTGCGCATTGTTTACGATTATTAGGGTTTCTTTATTGAATACGTCGTATGATATGATAACTGCTTCAATAGATTATTATTTGTTGAGGTACAACAATTTACAAATTACAAATATTAAGTGACTATTCGCAAAAATGCTGTTACTATTTGTGGATGCGATCAAAATCATCAATTATTTTTATTTGGTACACGCGAGGTCAGGCGACACTGGACCTATAATAATAATAGTAAAATGTTTATTACCAGAAAAAGTATACTTAAGTACAAAGATTTCGGTTCACAAAAATAATTTGAACATACTTAATATTACCATTGACAAAACAATATCCATCGGGCCCAAACTAGGCACAGCATGTATCTTGAAACCGAGGTATGGTACCTACTGGTTTTTGGTTTTTAAACAATGAAAAAAAAAATCCTATATATATAATGCTATCATTTATCACAAGTTAATTGAACAAACATTCGCGTTACCGTGCAGCCGCCATCAGTTAGTTGTATCGGAGAGGCCACGGTGTCAAAATATCTGAACGTGCAAATTATAACGCCATTCATGATAATAGAAGCCTGCTCAGAAATTATGAGCATCCTGGCTGTTCTGTCATACTTTCTGATTGCGACTGTAGTAGGTACTACTGTACAAAAATGAATTGGCAAGTTTTATAATAATCAAATAATTTGAATCAAACAACTTGATTTGTATCCACTTCATTAGTAGTTAGACATCTAGTACCACAGGCGTTAGCTGCGAAAGTTGAGACCCACGGTCAAATATTACAAATGATTTGAATCAAATCCCAGGGGACATTGGTGAACTTGGTCCTTCTTCTTTAGTGTATTGTATGACACATTATATAACATATAAAAATAATTGTCGGTCTACTACTTATGAACAGTCACCCTCAGATTACGAATATATCGTCCCTTAGAATTTACTACCACATCACAAACTGTATTCAGCTTGCCGTGGAACTAGCTGGATGTTATCCCGTTATATTTATTTGTTTAATCTTCTGTAGGTATTTTTTACAAGTCCATTCATAATCCACGCTAAATATCCCAAAACCCGCAAATCCGTCCAGCAAAAAAAGCATAGACGAGCGGACAGGCCAAACAATTTTCCTTATTGTTTTAATTAAGGCACTAACCTGCCCGCCATTTTTGCAGTCCCGCATCGCTCGTGCAGATTGATTAAAAGTCTATGGCCCATGCTTTATAGTCTGAGTCCATTGTCCAACGATACGTGATTGGGTATTGACCTGTGGGTCCGGTACACGAAACGAGCCTACAACGCCCTGCGAGTCCAGTACAATAATGCTTTTAGAATGCTGATAGAACTACCAAGTAGATGCTCTGCATCGGGCATGTTTGTGGAGGCACGCACGGATTGTTTTCAGGCTGTAATCCAAAGGAATATAGTCCCAACGGCATTTTAAAAGACATTGCTGGAAGGTGTGATTGTCCGATCCTCAAACACTGGACTGAGCAAATTAAAGGTGTAGCTAAGATGGTAACTTAAATGAGATACATAGCTGGTGGCTGTTTATGTTTCAATTTTATTTAATTTTATCTTATTTTATTAGTTATCATTTAAATAAATATGAATATCACTAACACTAGGTTAAGATTGTCCCTTATTCTGTGTACTACTAAAGGTGCATTCAGACCAAATGAGCATCGATTCTATCTCCCACTCTACGAAATCAACGAATTACGTTTTGTGTAACGATCGAATTTCGTAGAGTGGTGGGATAGAATAGCGAATGCTCGTTTGGTTTGAATGCACCTTAATACTTATGCTTATCCGAAAGAAGGACATTTATTATTATTTATTATTATTATTAGGTATGTATAGCGGCGATATTTTGTACTCAACCTCGTGTACAAGACATCCCAAACCTATAGGATATGAAGGGAAAGTACCTTAAATATCGTAGATGGGGTATTTTGCTAAAAGAAATCTACATATGTTGTGTATGTATATGGTTTTGAGTTATTCGTCCATTTATAGTGATAACTTATATGGTTTTCTCATGGAAGCCATTGTCAGAACTGGACCAAATTAAAATGGGATCAATCGGTGAGTATTATCTTTCTAATTAATAAAAAAATCACCAATATCGGTTCACCCAGTCGGAAGTTCTGAGGCAACAGACATAAAAAAATATACAGTCGATACATAAAAAAATAAAATATATCTGCGAACATATTTTAACCCCTCGTGTGTCGCGAATATTTTTTTCTAATAGTTTCCTTGTCACTGATCTGCTTAGATATACGAAGAGTTAAGATATGTCGACACTTATCATGAGAAACACTGTATTTGAAAACGCGCTTGCATTTTTTTTTTATTGAATTCTTAAACAATATTCATTGTATTAGAAATAATAATAATCATAATACCTTATTAAAAAAAAATGTCAATCACAAGAAATACAAATTTACATGATTATAAAAAATGCTAGTTACTAGAACCAAATTACAATAATATCATATCACACTTTAAAAATTGGAATTCTAGTAGTGTTTCATTTTAATGAAACACTACTAGAATTCCAATAGAATTCAAATTACGGCAAGAATAAATAAATAAATAAATGTCTTAGGACCTCTTACACAAATCGACCTAGTCCCACGACAAGCTCAACTAAGGCTTGCTTGTGATGTGGGTATCAGGCGACGGTATATATAGATACATATACCTAGATACTTGAAAACATAGACAGCCATGACCAAGGAACAAATATTTGTGATAATTAAATACACAAATAATGCCCTCGCCAGGATTCGAACCTCCAGCTTCGTAGGCAGGGTCATTACCAACTAGGCTACGAAGGCTGACAAATTGTCTAAAGATGCAGCGTTGTTCATGATAAGCGTCGAAGTGTCAAATACGTCAAATGGTATGGAGAGTCAGCCAAAGTTTAGTTTAGATTCTACTGATGATTTGTATAAGCAGTAAACACTTGGCCTATTAGGACGACCTTTGGCCGAGACTTATAGTGCAATGGAAACGCCGCGCATGTAGCTCCTAATTTACGGGCGCCGGGATAGTTACACCGAACGCTAATTCCGCCAACACGGCGTACATGGATCTATGGTACCTTTGTGTTTACTTTGTATTGTATTAGTGGTTCTAGATTCATGTAGGTAGTGGGTATTAAAATACTAACCGGATTACTCACGTAATTTAAGTTGATGATTGCTCGACATGTTTCGACCTATTAAGAGGGTCCTCGTCCGGAGCACTTTCGGTCAAAATTCAATGTGTACTGCGGCCTGCGCCCTGCCCTGCTAGAACGGGTACTGCTTGCGGGTGGCGGGGTGAAGCAAGGAAAGATCTACCCTGAATGTTACTTTAATCATAAAGGGAGTTGAACACAACACTTACTACATAACTTGCTAATAAGGAACCGTCTACACGACAGTGGCAGAGTTATTGGCGAACTTGGCAATGACCATTATGACCAACCACAATATTTCACGATCCAATTCCGATGACGACATATTTCCGAGGGTGCTCCGGACGAGGAAATAACGAGCAATCATCGACTTAAGTTATGTGAGTAACCCGATTCGATAATATTTTAATATGTTTCAGTCTCACGGCAGAAGGTATTATTGAAAACCTTCTTCTACTTAGCGTTTACTGGGAGCCTTTGCCAGGGTCCACTTTCCTACAATTTTCCACTTTGCGGGATCCTGGGCATCTTCAACTAAGCCCGTTTACACTCATGTTAGCCTTCCCAACATCTAGCCATCGCTTCTTTGGTCTGCCGCGGGGCATTTTCTTTCCTACATAATAGTTGCAGATTTCTAAGAATGAACTTTTCACAGTTATAAATTAAACCTTATTAATATGGCAGGTAAGACTCGCCGTTTTTCCGATAGTCTTAACATTAATATTCATAGGCAGAAACTCTTCATTAATAAAAAAAATCTTGCTAAAAAGCCAAAAAGAAGACGGGCACTGATGCTAATTGGGAATCAAATAAATAATAAATAAATATAAATAATAAATAAATTGAAATTGTGGACCAGAGTTGCAGTATTAAACTATAGTTATGTAGTTTTACGGTAGACGAAAGAGAACTGTGGCAATAGATTGGCGTACATGGGGAAACTATACGAGTACTTTTGCGATTAGTTTGAACCTACTAGTGTTTTGGTGGAAAGGTTATCTACTGGCGGCCACGTACCGGTAGGCGCAGCGTGGGTAGGCCCTCCAAAATGAAGACTGATGACCTAGGAAAGATCGCAGGAGTCCGTTGGATACGGGTGGCGCTGGACTGGCCATTGTGGCAATCTTTGGGGGAGGCGTATGTTTAGCAGTGGACGTTTTTCGGTTGATATAATAATGACGAAGATAAGTGTTTCTTGATTCAATATTACCCAGGCCGTATATTAAAAACTGATACGTTATTTGATCTTTAGTACCTACGCGTCAGCTAATATTAACAGGGTTTACAGCCTCGCTAACGCACGCTCGTACTAATATACCTACGCAGCCTAACTTTGGTTTCCCGGCGTGTACAATACAATAATGAACTACACATTTTTGAATTTTAATAAATTACCACGGTCTGCACGAGGTTGAACGCCGAGCGGGACTGTGGTGGAAAACACTCGTAGTATTTTTCTGAGAAAAACCCAGTACATAAGTACCTAGTAGACAGAAAACGTAGTTGCATTGTTATCATAATATGGTATAATTTGCCAACTGCATTATCGTTTTAGGGCAATGGAGAGAGCAATGCTCGGAGTTTCCTTGCGTGATCGAATCAAAAACGAGGAGATCCGCAAGAGGACCAAAGTCACCGACATTGCTCTCAGAATTGCCAGACTTAAGTGGCAGTGGGCTGGTCACATCGCCAGAAGATCAGATAGCCGATGGGGCCAGAAACTGCTGGACTGGCGACCGCGTACCGGAAGACGCAGTGTGGGCAGACCTTCCACAAGATGGTCCGACGACCTGTTCAAGGTTGCAGAAACCCGCTGGAGGCAAGCAGTGCAGAACCGGTCATATTGGCGATCATTGGGGGAGGCCTATGTACAGCAGTGGACGTCTTTTGGCTGAAATGATGATGATTATCGTTTTGTTTTATTACTTATGCTTAGAGCATGAAACATCGCAATAACCTTCCATAAAAAAACCGATCAAGAGCATGTCGGGATTGTCGGGCCATGCTCAGAGTAGGATTCCGTAGTTATTCAAAAACAGTTGGGCCGATCATGCTCTAAACAGTTTTATTTTAAGGTATTCTAAATGCCCATTCATGATTTTTCCCATATTTTTGGATATACGGGGACACAATTTTTTTCTTCTGGAACGGATATAGGTATCCGAAAATACTGACTATAGAAAATAACTTTCTTTTGGGACTCTTATTCTTTTCAAAGACCTATTTTTCAACGATTCACTATAGGTACCCATAATAAAAGATGGGGAAATATTTTTTTCCCCACACTAGCTCGGAAACATCTACTTGCCTCACTAATTTCAGTGAGGAAAGTTGCATTTTAATCACTTGTGAGGGAAGTAAATTGACAGATGATCCGTGAAACGTTCAAAACCTTGGAACGTCAAACGCTGGTATGGCTATGATTCGCTGATTATTTTTTGAGGGACACCATGAAAATTTTAGCATACACCAGACTATTTCATTTATTCAAGATGATAAATTAGATTATTAGTATTTAATAAAAACCTATCGCAAAATCTTATCATATTGGACAAAAACCAGATAGTATACTGTTGGCAACGCAATGTCACGAACGAAATACGTTTAGAATAAGGCAGATTCTGTAAATAAATAACCCTTATGTAATTAAGTTAGGTATAGGCAGTCATTAGCAAATAAGTGATTCCATAACATAAAAATGTATATTTGTATGAACGGAGACGAGAAACATGCACTCGTCGCTCATTGGTTAAAAATAATTGGCTGAACTTACCGTCTAAGATTCTAAACGCAACATTTTTTACTTTGAACGAACCACTTAATGCATCGCCAGAACTTAGATAATGCAAAAACTATGGATTTATAACTTGCAAAATGTAGGTCAGATACCTACCTAAATTATGTAATGAACCCTTGAGCCATTGACCTAGTATAATGTTTACAATAAAGGTTTAAACCCATAAAAACTCAGGTAACGAAGAACAATAGACCTTCGACCGCTTATTGTGTTTAAAATGTAAATATTGTCACGTGTTTCTTCGTTTCGATCAGTACATCAACACGTGTGGATTTGTTAGTAAACATTAAATCTAAACATTGCGGCATGACCTAATTAAGAATCAAACAAATGTAACTAGATCATAGTTAAAATAGGCTAGAGTTAAGTGAACGATGTGAAACCGACCAATCAGGGCTCAGTATTTCAAGCCCAATAAGATTAATGAGCAGAACGGAGCGAGACTTTTTGAGAAGGAAAATTGTTGATGCCTGATTGGTCGATACTTATTTTCGATTGGCTAAAATTCGTAGCCGGCTATGTATAAATACGCGACGCGTTTTCTATGGCGGCAGTGTGAAGCCGACCTCCACTCAGGAAAGGAAATAAAGGAAGTAAAATGGAACCTGCCTCTCAATTAGAAAACCCTACGACCGTTCCAGCGTCGTCGGCAGACCGGCCCCGTGTCATCCCCGCTCTACCGCCTGAAGCTGTCGACAGGCAATGTTGAAAGCGACGCTACTCAACTCAACATATACTAACTACTTTTACATTCAGAACGCAACCCGCTAACACTGACGTCTTGTACGTCAATGTTGCCAACTTATAAAAGTACTCGAATGTACAGTTTTGTAAGGAAAGTTTCCTATGTAATATTTTACCAAAAAGTAGGCAAGTTAAGTTTACCTCACACTTTTTTTTTTAATGATTGATGTTTTAGCTACCGGATACAGATTTTATACTTAAACATCATAGAAATTTTGACAATTTAATTAATGTAGGTAGGTTTTAATGTAATTATAAAAAAATCTAGTCACATAGTCATACCAAATTAAGTTAAACTTAAAAGTCTAAAATATAAGATAAAAAGTGCAATTTATACAAATTACAATATTAATTGTTCTCATAACTACTATATTGATATTATAGTATGTTGCTGTAGTTAAATACTAAAAAAAATATTTTGTTATTATAGGTAGTACTAGAACTACTCTACGTTATTTAATAAAGACTGATTTGTTGCATTGATTGTTTTTTACACGTTCGTAGCTGCTTCCTCGCTTTAGTGTGGGGAAAAATGTTGTGTTACATATGGGAGCAAAGTTTGTTTAATTATCGTGCCTTGAAACCCTGGCAACGCTCGAGATTCCATTTTTAAACCACTCACTTTGCTCGTGGTTCAACTATGGAATCTCTTGCTAGCTCGAATCTCAATATTGGCACGATGATTAAATAACCTTTTTTCAAACTTGCTACGACATGTTGATGTTACTTACTTTAAATTAAACCCGGAAATACTATGTATCCGGTGTCATATGCTAAGATGATATGTAAAGAGATTTCATGTATTTATTTCACACCTAGGACTGCAAACAAACTGTCTTTTGTTTTGAAACGTCAAATTGTGACACTAGGTCTTGACATTCAGCCACAGAAAAAAAAAAACCTAAGAACTAATGTCTATACCAACAGGTAAAAGGATACTTCAAACAGATTAAAAAAAAAGTTAGGCGCGAATGTTTTTTTTTTAATGTTGTACGATACTTAACTGTACTATTGGTTTATTTACAAATCAAATAGTATGGTTCGGCGAAATCAGTTCGTTTTATTTCATGGCAAGTTTGAGAAAAGCACTATACAAATCTCGGCGAGAAACAGGGTTACAGGCCGCGTATTCCTATCTGGCCTCAGTTCCTTCGGCCAGATATATCTACTTGGCCTATAACCGTTCGTTTCCCGTCCTCTATAGTAATGTACTATTTACAACATTTCCTCCCTTGTACAACAAATAAATATTTTCTTCATTTTATTCTACCACTTTGTCGGGTTATTTAATATACCTATACAAACTTGCGGACAGACAGATAGACAGACGGACATGGCGAAACTAGAAGGGTTTCTAGTTTACTACTACGCAACTCTAAAAACTCACACCGATAAATACTTACATACGTAAACAAATACTTGGCTAACATAATATTGCAACTTAGCCATAAAACGACCTTCTAATTGTCGTTAACTTGAGTTACAAATATTCAGGCTAATAAAATCAAAAATCTATGGAATATATCCGGTATCAACGTGGAATTTAGATCATCAGTGGCAAATATTTAAAAAGGTGACACAAACTACTTAGTAACAAAAGGAATATGCTAATAATTTTATGTTAGTAAAAAAACAGTATATAAGCAGAAAGTATAATGTTGAACTTTACTAGTTAATTGGTTTGACCATGTACTGTTTAAACGTTTTTGCGTTCTCCTTACTTTTTAGCGTTGCGCTGAGTAGGTACGCGCCATATTATGACTTAGAGAAAGCTGACCAATACTTCGCTGATTTTATTAAAACATACGACAGAAAGTACGACAGCGCTGAAGAATTTCGTAAGCGTTTCGACATATTCAAGAGAAGATTGGAAAAAATCAATGAATGGAACGAAAACATCGATTATGAAAATGGTGGATTTGTAATTACTGCTCACGCCGACCAAGAAGAGCGTTCATGTCAGATTTTATTGGATACAAACAGTACAAAACATGTAACTGAGATCAAAAAGGAATCATTCGTAAATGTGCCAGCTTCGCTGGATTACCGTCATGATAGTTTAGTCACTGAGGTGAAAGATCAAGTTCATTGCGGAGACTGCTTTATTTTTGCTGCTATTGGTAAGTTTTTTATGAACAATACTGGGCAATATTTTCCCCATGTACAATATTTGTTTTTTATTTTTTTTTATGTTGGCACAACAAAGTGGCTCCACTCCACCTTTGTAAGTGAAAAGTAGAGCCCAAATCGCGGCAGCAACGAACAGGAGACAATCAGTAACCTGTTAGTTGCCACCGCCTTGCTGGCCCGCTAGATGCTTCTTCACGCTTCGTTTAAAGGGTCCAAACTTATAGGTATGCGGAAACACATGTGCCGGTAAAGAATTCCACTTTTATACAGTATGTCTATACGTATACAGGGTGATGAATCTAAATGGGTCAGTGGGGAGAAATTTAAAACCATAACAGATACTGCTATGCTATTCTCTTATTGACACATTCGACGCTGCGTTCGTCAACGAGCTCGATGTCGAGACAGCCTTGTCTAAAATCCTAGCTGTTTGATTTGACATTAGGAATCGAGGCTGTGAGCGAGGTTGTGGGCGAGCTCGTCGATGTTTTCCGTTAGAGAATACGAAGTTCATACATTGAACGTCAAACTTTCGATGCAATGTAGTTCCAGCTTACGCCGCATTCGTCGCCGAGCACTAGTGTCGTTTAAAGTACATTAGTGAATACCATTTTTAGGCTCGACGCTGCCGCAGCACTGACACAGCGCTGACAGCAAGGCGGTTTCCTTAGTGAATAACACTGCAGAAATTTGTTCTTAGGAACCATCGACATAGGTACAATATCAATACCAGTAACATCGAACTTAAGTCATCTCATCTGATATTAACCGGACCCAATTTGAAGCTTTCTAAAATGCCTCATATTTTTTCTTTTTAATAAAACTATTAAAACTAATTATATCGCAAATATTAATTAACTAGATGTGCCCGCGACTTTGCACGCGTGCTGTTCGGTGATCTGTGTTACATATTTTCTAATGTATGTACCAGCCTGATAAATGGGCTTTTTAGAATTGGTCATTTTAACCCCTTACCGCAAACGAAGCCATATATGCCCCCTATAAAATTGAACTCTATTGATGGATATTAGAGTTCAAATTTCAATTTTTTTTATTCATGCGGTAAGGGGTTAATAGTGATGGATCAGTAACAGCCAAGTCAGACAAACTTTGTAGCAAAGAAATTGTTTTGGTACCTATTGTTTGAGATTAAATTCCAAATACCTACTATACTTAAATTTTTGTATACCCATATGTAACTATTCTACATTTCGGCCGGCAACCAGTCACTTCCAGGCATCGGTAGTAATGTAGGTACTATTAGAGTATTATATTCTTTGGTTTACATTGAGAAGATTTGACGTTTCATATCGATATTCTTGATATCCGTGGATACTAGAATAGTGACACACTTGAGTTTTAACAGCTGCTGTTTCAAATTTAAATTAAACTCATTTCCTGACAGAAATCTGTACCACAATGTTAACTTTTCATTAATTTACCTACCACAGATGAAAAAGTTTCCATAATTAAACTGATTGTAATAATAAAATAATGCTGATCATTTCCTATGGCTTTTGAACGTATTTTAGAGCACTAATGATAAGTACGTAGATAAAATTAATAATTTATTTAGCAGAATTTCATACGGATTAGTATGGATTACCATGTAACGTTAATTTTCATTAACACCAATTCAATGGCCAAGTCGTCCAGTTAAAGGCAAAATAAGGTGTGTACAAGAATGCTAAAAAATATATCCCAGTGCACTCTAATTCTGTGTAATAAGAACGTCGTAACATATATATTACATGAGCGGATTCTTTTTGACTGTCCAAAAGACAATGAGATAGTGCCTTAAAGACGGATGATACCGCCATCACAGCTGCACACTACATTTAATAAAAGATATCACATCATCAGCCTGTGTTAGTCCACTGCTAGACGTAGGCCTCTCCTATTAACTATGTGTATAAACGCATTAGAAGAAAGCAATTGATTCCCTGCTTCGGAGAGAACAAGCGGGCGGGATTCCGCCCAAATCGATCATGCACGGACCAGATTAACACGCTACGGATCATTCTAGAAGAAGCATCAGAATGGCAACGAGAAACATATTTAACGTTCGTCGACTTCGAAAAAGCTGTTGATACGGTACGTTGGTCCAGTATCTGGTCCAGGCTGGACGAACTGGGTGTCCCACCTAAATTAAGAAGTCTCCTGCAAGCCATCTACAAGAAGTACACTTGTAAAGTTGCACATGATGGATTGATCTCCGAAGACATAGCAGTTCTCGCTGGTGTCAGACAAGGTTGTCTACTATCGCCGTTGCTGTTTCTTATCGTCTTGGATGGTATCATGCACAGAGTCAACGATGGCAAGCGACGTGGGATAGAGTGGGGATTGACAGGGCACCTGGACGATCTAGACTACGCCGATGACATCTGTTTGCTTAGCCACAGACATAACGACATGCAGTCCAAGCTCGATGACCTGCAGCAAGAAGCGGCTACCGACGGTCTGAATATTAACTAGCGGAAGACCCAAGAAATGCGGACGGAGGGTAAAAACTCGCTGGCTCTGCATTTAGGTGCAGTCCCCATCGAGCGGGTCCAGAAATTCACCTACCTGGGTAGTGTGGTGTCAGTATCTGGAGGGACTGAAGACGACATCTCTTCAAGGATAGCCAAGGCTAGAGCGACTTTCGCGCAACTCCGCCCCATATGGCAGTCTAGGAAACTGACGAGACGAGTAAAATTAAAAATTCCGATCCAATGTTAAGACCGTGTTGCTGTATGGGAGCGAGACGTGGAGAGTAACGAAAGACATCCAAGTCTTCGTCAATCGATGCTTACGACAGATTCTTGGTATATTCTGGCCCGAAAAAATTAGAAATGAACACCTCCTAGAACTCTGTCACGAAACCCCGATCGGACATCAGATCACGCGCCGCAAGTGGACTTGGATAGGCCACACCCTCAGAAGAGACCCAGACCACATACCAAGGCAAGCCTTAGAATGGACCCCACAAGGCAAAAGGAGACGTGGACGGCCAAAGCAATCCTGGCGGCGCTCGGTGGCATCCGAGATAAAGACGATCGGGCTGTCATGGCCTGAGGTGAAGCTCGCAGCTCGAGATAAGGTGCATTCATCCTTACTTGTCTTATCATGTAAACAAACACTTTTTGAAAAGATTATCACACTTTTCTCTGCAATAATACAATAATCATCACGTCAAATGTTGTTGCACACTTAAAAAAACTCGCGAAGTATTATAATCACTCAAAAAAGCACTGAAAAATATCATTTATGTAAAGATTTTCGTCAACAAACGCTGTTACGGTCGGATAACCCTCATGACATCTGACATTGCGATGTCTAGATTGTCTATATACATATATATAACATTTGACGTGATGATTATTGTATTATTGCAGAGAAAAGTGTGATAATCTTTTCAAAAAGTGTTTGTTTACATGATAAGACAAGTAAGGATGAATGCACCTTAGGCGGAAATAAACAAAATCAAACCAAAGCCGAAACGATGGAATTATCAAAATATAACTATCCCCTTTCCACTTAGCGTTTCAAATTAGCATCGAAAGATCGTCTGTCTTTCACTACCTTATTGTTAAATAAGGTAATAACTGTGACGTACAGTTTAGTGTTGCCTAACAAAATGAAAAAAAAACCACTAAATAATCAATGTAATATATATTTTTGAAATTATTAATTTCAAGGTTTTTTGTCCATAGCTAGATTTCTTTCATAATAATCATAATTAATATCTCGGGCACTGTGTGGTCCTATAAAAGGTCCCTATTTACTGTTGACATTTATGAGAGATACAGATATACATTTTGAAAGCAAATGAATAGATACTTGACGATTGTGCAGGTGGCCCAAGTAACAAAATGTGGTTTTGTAGTGGTTCCGGAGCCAAGTCTATAACAGGCTAGTAAATGTTTACAACGACGGAAAAGGGCCCATTTTATACGCGTACTTTTGCTAATAAAACACTCATAGTAGACTGGGCGAGCACCAATTAGACCAATAATACACTCATAGTTCACCTACCCAGAACTATCTGCTCCCGCGAAGCCAACTAAGAGCGACTAATAGAACTAGACATGACCACCTAAGCCCATAATATACTTATAGTTAGACTCCGGAGAACCATTTGCTCCCGCAAAGCTCACTATAAGCATATAATGGAACCAGACAAGCCTGTAAAGTACATCCATATGATTTTTCTGTTGTGTTGTGTTGTACGTTTGTGGAGAAGAATAAATAAAATTAAGAGGTAAGTTAAACTATTTATACTTCATAATTATTCAGTCCACAGAATACATGTAATATTATACGTGGATACATGTTTGCACGGCAAACGCACGAGTATTTTCGGTGAAGTATATTGTGTTTTACATCTCAATTTTTGTTCGCCTTTTGAACACGGCGTATTTACTAAGATGTTTTTAAAAATAATATGAATCCTAACACCATTGTCGAGCCATATTGGAACAAATTAGGGTTCCGCGTACAAATGTCTTATATCTATTTTTTGTTTCAGCTGTGTATTTGGTCAAACTATCGTGGTCAAACTTTCCTCTTAAATGAACCGCTTTTTTTTAACGGCTTCCATTTGTTTCTATCCATTTTAGTTATTATTGAATAAAAACCCAATGCCTCAAAATAAATCAAAATGGCTGTGGCTATGCGATAAATTTTAAAAGCAAATGTCTTCTTAAACGGACTTCGTGAAGACATCTTTGGACACTAACAGTTTTACAAAAAACCTTTATATGGCAATTAAGTCTATAACAGCATTCGAAAGTCCACAATAATACCAAGTGCATTAACTCTTATGAGAAACCACTATAGAACTAATTGACTTGTAATTGACGTTTAAATTTTACTAATACACCGCTATAAGGTCAGTAATAAGTAAACAAGGTTCTAAGTGCATTTAGTTCTATAAACTACTATTACTAGCTTATGAGACTTGTAGCAGATTTATAATTACTTCTTGTAGACGATTATAAGTGTAACTTACTGGAGTATGTATTCTCAAGTGTATTTACACCTTTGCACCACTTTTATAGGCCTTCTTAACCTTTACTGCGTCTATAATTTCTTTCTATACACGGCTATAAGTCAGCTTATAAGAACAGTGGCCTATTTCACCATAATTACAAGTGTGACAATTGTAAAATATCACTGTTACTGACGTCACAGGCCTCCGTAGGCTGCGGCTACCGCTTACTATCGGACGGTCCATATGCTTGTTTGCCACCAACATAAAATTATTACTGATAACGGCATTAAATTATTAATAAACTACTTTTTATTTTCCGACACCCGTGACAATTGTCGCAAGGTTTACTTACAATTCTCATTCAATCTTGACATGAGGTTCGGCATATGTCGGAATTTCGCTACAATTGTCATGTTTTTTGTGAGAATTGTAATTTTGCTTCACAAAAAAGTAGTTAATTACTGCTGATTTATTAAAGTTCCTGCACTAATTTTTATGCTGGTGGCAAACAAACGCACGGCCCTTCCGATGGTAAACGGTAACTGTAGCCTATAGACGCCCCATATTGGACAAACAGTAAATTTACAATTTGTAGGACTTGTCAATGTGGTGAAATTGGAGCCAGATGTACTATAAAACTAAACAAACTCCGTGGAACCTGTTATCAGGTTTGTGGTAAAACCTAGAACCATTAAGAGAGAGGTACTAGTGCTGTAAGCCTATAAACTGTGCACTACAGGCAAATTTTGTTACTTGGGGGTAGAACCTTGTGCACGGTCCGCCCGGTATCAGCATCATCAACATCATCATCAGCCTATGATAGTCCACTGCTGGACGTAGGCCTCTCCTATTAACGCATTAGGAGGTAAATACCCATAATCGCCACGCTGGGCAAGCGGATTGGCGATCGCAGTAATGTGTCCACTATGATGACGCTGCTGCCCATCATCAATCTTTTATCAAATAATAGTCAGTGACACTTCAATTCCTTAGTCGACTCTTATGACACCCGAAGGAGGAGTTGGGGTGGTGACAAATGTATTCTTACTACCGTCACCACACGGCGGTATCAGCATAACGCCGTTTTAATAGACATTAACCTACCACCAAATAGTAGTGCTCGTACTTTAGCCGTACCATGAGTTGGAAAGTAAAGGATATGTTAGGTTTGACTCGATACGTATTGCATTCTATCGCGAGATTGGAGCGAGCGCGATGGCCTGCTTTACGTATCAAGTAAAACCTAACGTTACCGATACTTACGGCGAAATGGGTCTTTTGGCCCTCTACAAAATTATTGTAATAATATATGTTGTTTTAGCGGGCGTACTCCTTTGTACAACACATGGGTGGATTGCAATTTTTTTGTTAAGTTAGTCAAATCGTTAATTTCCGTGACAGTTACTTAATTACGAACAAGTAACTGTCACGGTAAAAAGAAAGTAGGAAAATGGAACAGTATCACTCAAACTAACTAACTTGCTACCACAAAAGACTCCGACACTCTTAATTTATCTCTAAGTGGAGATAGAATATCTCAAACGGAATCAGTAAAATTTCTTGGAGTTCATATAGACTCTCTAGTAAATTGGAAACTGGAAGTACAATCCATAAGCAATTCTATGAGCTCCGCTTGTTATGCCTTACGCAGTTTACGAACTGAGATACATATTAAACAGCTGAAAATAGTCTACCATGCCCTCATCGAGTCCAAATTAAGGTATAGCATAGCATTATGGGGAAACAGTTATAAGTATAACACTGAAGCTGCCTTCATAATGCAAAAAAGAGCTGTCAGGACAATGCTGCGGATCCCGCAACAAGAATCTTGCAGAGCTCATTTTATACAGCTTGAGATTTTGACTGTGCCTTGTTTGTACATTCTGGTAGTGCTGACTGATTTCGTGAAACACCTTTTTGAATTTGAAAGTCGAGAAGAAAGGGAACTGCGATTATCAACAAGAAGAAAAGATATCCCAGTGAAAATAGTACCCAGATTAAAGATCGTAAGGCACGCAGCTTGCTGTCAGGCAGTTCATTTGTTCAACAAGTTACCGTTAGAATTGAAATCCATTTTGAACGTAGGTACATTCAAGCTCAAGCTCTAACAGCTTCTTTTGCAAAAGGGATTTTATTCTATAACTGAGTACGAAGGCAAATATTAATACCTATTTTTGACATTCATTTTAATTTCCTTATTATTTTTTTTTTGTATGTGTAGTTTTGTATCTTTATTATAATAACATTTTTTTTTATGCTACTAAATGCTATATCAATTAATAATTTATCCTATTGCCTAGATTTGTTTGTTTTATAATTTTTGTAATCAATGACTTCTCACTCAATTGACTTTTTAATTTTTGTTTTATGTAATATTGAGAGCAGTTAAATGAAATTTGTTTTTAGTAATCGTATTCTTTTGTAAATTGTTGTTTTAATTATTATTATTTTAGGTTAAGTTTGTCTTGTTTTCATATACAATAATTATTGTGATTGAATAAATATATGATATGATATGATATGACTCGAAAAGTTTGATATTCTCACCTTCTCGCTTCACCACCTCTGCAATAATAAGTAAAAGTATACCTACCTAATATAACCTACTACCTTGTACCTTCATGTCGAAATCCCCACAAAATGCGGGAAATCAAGTATGAATTAACTGGCAACTCTGATCCTTTAGCGTTCATACTGAAACCTATTTTAGCAAAATTTTCATATTATTTATATGATTTTGAATTCGAAAATGGTAAAGTTACATGTGAAAAGTCACACCGTAGCTTTTATTTGTAGCTTTGGAGTTCGAACCGCATTTTTTACTGCGCATTTCGTCATTTTGGCGGAGCTGCTTACTTGACTTTGGCCGAACTGTTACTAACTTGACATAAGCCTGACCGTTGCCTGTGGGCAACAGTGAAGTTATTCGCGAACGATCGCCTAGGTACTACGAATCTAGAGGGTATAAATCAATGGTTGGGGTGGTGACAAATGTATTCTTAGTATTCTTACTGCTGTCGCCACACGGAAATAATTATAATAAAAGATATACCGCCTTATTATTATTAATAAACGTTTTATATTTCTATCTTAGCAAGCTGATAAGTATCGTTTGTCCCTTTCGGTCTTATAGACATATTGATAAGGTCGGAAGGTGCAAACAATACTTATTGGCTTATTAAGTTAGGAGACGTTTATGAATACTACTTATAAATAAATAAATAAATATCTTGGGACATCTTACACAAATCGACCTAGTCCCACGGTAAGCTCAATTAAGGCTTATGATGTGGGTACCAAGCGACGATATTATATAATAGATAGATACATATAGATACTTAAATACATAGACAACCATGACCAAGGAACAAATATTTGTGATAAATAAATACACAAATAATGCCCTCGCCGGGATTCGAACCCGGAACCTCCAGCTTCGTAGGCAGGGTTACTACCAACTAGGCTACGGAGGCTGACAAAACTACTTACTATTCCATATCACATCCGCACCCATCAAACTTCCAACAGTTCCAACGCACAGAGCTATAGAACTAATTAATAACTTTTTAGCTATGATTCAATATGCCGACATTTTTTCTGATAGATGGACACAAACACAACTTAGACGAAAAATTAACCATTACCTTAATACCTGCTACTGTACCCTATAATTTTTCCTTTTCATTATTTTGACATAAAATGTTATAACTACTACAATTATGTTAGCTTATAGATAATTTCACATGTACTGTCTTGGCGTAAGCTGTTTTTTTTACATGGTTGTTGATAGTAAAAAATAAAGAATAAAGGTGCATTTAGACCAAACGAGCATTCGCTCATTCTATCCCCCACTCTACAAAATCAACGAATTTCGACGAATCACGTTTTGAGGTGGTTTATGGTTATCGTTTTTTTGCAGCCAATATTGAAGGTGTGCACGCGAAACAGACGCCCGGTGATCTTGTGTCACTGTCGGAACAACAAATGCTGGATTGTGATCCTGATGGAAACTGTAAGGGCGGAGACCCCCGCGGCGTTTTACAGTAAGATTTATAGATTTTTTACTAGGGAACATACCCATACTACGTGACCTGTTTAGGGGGGGAGGGGATCCGTCAAAGTACCACTCTTGGTCACAAGGGGAAGGGGGGGGGGGGGGTCTGGTATCTTGTCACGTGACTAGTATATTTCGAGATTATTTTGTAATAATGTAATTTAAGTTGAATTTACACGCCACCGTTTTACCCATCACTTAATTTTTTAAAACCAAAAGTACTCTTCCACTCTTACAGTACGCGTTTTCATAGACCAAAAAATACCACGTGAAAACTAGGGGGGGGGGGTTGCCTTGGCATATACTACGCTTGGTCACCAGGGGGAGGGGGGGGTCAAAAAACGCTTAAAAAGGGTCACGTAGTATGGGTATGATCTCTAACCTGAGTGGTGACTTTTTTTTATTTATTTGGGGCATCAACAGCAGCACATTCACGTCTCCTAACTTAACAAGCCGCTATTAAGTATTATTTGTGCCTTTCGGTATTACTTATACACATAAGGCACTGGTCTCACCGCGAGCTACTAAGCTATGAACTATCAGCTATAAACACGAACAAAAGATACGCACTCCCGTGTAAATAAAAGAGACACGGCGATAGTCGCCCAGCTATCAGCTATGACCGCCGGGCGAGTATCGCCGTCTCTTTTATTTGCACGGGAGTGCGTATCTTTTGTTCGTGTTTATAGCTAATAGTTCATAGCTTAGTAGCTCGCGCTCGCGGTAAGATCAGTGCCTTAAAGATAAAACCGAAACTTGCCAAGTTAAGAGGCGTTAATGAATACCAGGGTTAGGCTTTATGCTATTACAGCGGCCTATTGTAATTAAAGTCTTCACTGATCATAGGCATATGTTATAAGAGAAACCAGGCCGCTTAGGACCTTTCTGCCACGCACGCCTCACAGCGATAAGGAATGCAATGGAATGCGTGAATTGCTGTGTACACGAATGAGTTGATCTATTACCGGCTTTGCAATTTTTCAACATATTGATACCTATTTATACATATGTATAAATTACAAAACTGTTATTATGTATATAAAATTAATATCTTTCCGCGATTCAGGTGTCGAGACAAACCCGATAGGGTTTTATGGTGCCTTTGTATTTAACGGGTCCATATTGGCACTTATACAATTTTTTCTTCGAATATTTTTACTAATACCGTTTTTTACTCATAATCATCATTACTCCGAAAATTTTTTCTCATACTTTTTTTCTTACTAAAAATTATACTTCTACCTACAATGTTCATAACGATTTTTATTTCGAAATTTTATCCTCCTAAAGTCGTCAAGTAGATTAATCTATACTCATAAAGTTATTTGAAATAAATTATTTATTTCTAAACATTTTCCCATTAGGTTCACTCTGTTGTGGTATAATTCTTTTATGAATAACATAAACTATGTAGTCATAATGGGCTTTGTGCAGAAACTGTTGTGACATACTCAACTTTAGCATATTTCTTTGTGGCAGATTTCGAGTTGTTCGAATATTATTCGAGCATAATTTCGATGCTCCTATTTATGATGAGGCATAATCTGGATGTGCATAAAAAGTATCGGCATAGTTTGTTTTAGCATAACAGAGAAGGAATAATTACAACCTCTCAATATAATCGAGGTAGTAGTAATATTCTATACGTTACTTACTGTGTTACTGAGCTGAGTAATTTCTAGGTTGCTAAAAAAAAAATAACCTCGAAGACTAAGGCGGGAGCAAAGCTCCCGCCTTAGTCTTCTAACCTAACCTATCCGAGTCGGATCTGCCCCGGAAGGTTTTGTTCGCTCGCTTCGCTCGCTCACTGCAGAAATTTTCACCCTCACAGCAAATTCTGTCTGACGAAAAAGGCAAGTTTCGAACATGTGGCTACATGCCCAAAAAAAATGCAAATCTAATTTCTGTCTTATAACACTCGGCGTAATTAATGATATGCCAAGATAGTTTCGGACAAAATAATATTCGAAATATTGTTATTTAAGCCAAGTGATGTTTCTGTCTCATTAAGTTGATACCAAAATAGATTATACCAAGTCTTCTGCCACAACCTGATTTGTGCACGTAGCTAGTTTACAGTAATAGTACAATTTATATTTAATTAAACAAAAATAATTCATACATAAAACCAGTACAGATAAAAATAAATACCTATAACATTAGAATATATAGCATAAAATAAGTATAGTGAAAAATTATATAAACATAAAAGTTAGTACTAAAAATATGTATGAAAAACAATATTATGAACATAAATAATTCTATGTGATGATGATTATGAACAAAGATTATTCTAAATACCGATCATTATGAAGTTAAATTGTATAAGAAAAATTTTCGGAGTTCCAATAATCTAAGTTGCAATTTTATAAATACTTTGGCGCACCCGTATTTAACCTTATGTATATTTTTTTAATATGAAATAAATAAAAATAAAAATAAAGTGAGCCTCTAAAGTTTGAACGATGGCGCAGAAGTCTAGGGAAAATCCATCCATCCAGAGTGGAGTGCGACAGTATTATATGAGTAGGTACTTTCATTTATCGAAAAATATATCTATCATGGATGGGTGCGCCAAAGTATTTATAAAATTGCAACTTAGATTATTGGAACTCCGAAAATTTTTCTTATACAATTTAACTTCATAATGATCGGTATTTAGAATAATCTTTGTTCATAATTATCATCACATAGAATTATTTATGTTCATAATATTGTTTTTCATACATATTTTTAGTACTAACTTTTATGTTTATATAATTTTTTACTATACTTATTTTATGCTATACAGGGTGGTCCAAACCTTGACGTCAAAAAATTTTTTTTAGATTCCTCACGTCATGGGCTATCAGAATATACCCCATGTATGTTAGCCGATTTTTTGTAGTTTTCGAGTTATGAATTTTTGAATTATTTTTTCTTTGAGAAATTCTGGAGTTAAGAAATTTTTTTATAAAAAAAAACTATTGGGTTTTTTTTAATAGTTTATTTTCGTAAAAGTATTACTACAAATAAAGCATTTACTGACAAAAAAATTAACGTCCTCACTTTGATACAAGTAGGATAAAAAAATACCAAATTCAAAATTTTACGTTAAAAACGCATCAAAATAGCATTAATGTACGTAAATAAAAAAAAATAAAACTTATCCCAAGGATTTTTGGTATTCTAAAGCCTGCCCTAGACCTTAAGCCTTCGTAAAAGCAAAAAAAAGTGATACTTAATGATGAGGATTTTTCGGAGTAGTGGGTCAAATAAACTTAAAAAAAAACCTTCAAAATTTTTAATTTAAAAATAAAGTAAAATTTCGTATAATAACTACACAAATTGAGTTTTCGTGGTATTATCTGTCTTTGTTTATTGATAAGAACAACAAAACAGACGAAATTTTACTTTATTTTTAAATAAAACATTTTGAAGCTTTTTTTTAAGTTTATTTAACCGACTACTCCGAAAAATCCTCATCATTAAGTATCACTTTTTTCTTGCTTTTACGAAGGCTTAAGGTCTAGGGTAGGCCTTAGAATACCAAAAATCCTTGGGATATGTTTTATTTTTTTTTATTTACGTACTTTAATGCTATTTTGATGCGTTTTTAACGTAAAATTTTGAATTTGGTATTTCGACGGCCCCTACGTAAGTTGTCGTAAGTTAAAAATGGCAAGTTTACAGGAGAGCACTTTAAAGTTTGAAATGTGTATGGTGGTCACATAGTTCAATGGATTGCTTTGAAAATTGGCATAAACATTAACAAAGATACTGTCTTTATAGTGATATAATTAGTTTTCTGATATATTTCATACTTTAGCTGGAATTGCACTTACGACAGTATATGACGGAGAAGAAAATCTAAAAATTGTGGTATGTATTACTAACGTCACTTTACGCTGGGGGTCATAAATGGTCATTGATCGTAAGTTACACATACTACAATATACATCGGAGTTATGCGTGTAAGTTTTGTGGTATCTGTTATTTACTACATTATTTTGCGGAAACATTATAAAAACTTTGTGTTAGTTACTATATTTTGCCATTTAACAAACAATTTAATAGTATTTTTATGAAAGCCTGATGGAATATTTTGAGAAAATTAAGCAGGTGAATAGTTTTTTGTATGTTTTATTATGAAAAATAGATCAGATCAGGTACAGTATTTTTGTACAGATTCTCGAAAATGTCGTGTTGAATGAAGACTAAATTATGTAGTTGGGTTTGATGTAGCGAGTACTAGAAACTATAATAGTACATTAGTATAGAGGACGGGAAACGAAAGGTTACACACACACAAACTTATACGTCAATTTTTTTAAAACTATTTTAGAAAATATTTTACCCGGTGATATTGACATTAGTTCTTTTTTTTACGGTGAAATGCCAAGATGTTCTGACACTTTACGAGTTACTTTCGGTATTTAACTTTTTAAAGCAAGTTCCTTCCGGTACTTTGCAGTCCTAAGACTAAGTAGTTAAGAAATGCCTTTACATATTAAATTCAATCATCAAACCAGCGAGATGGTACTTCCTGGTTTAATTTGACGTACGTAATGCCAACATTTCATTGCAAGTTTGAAAAAAAATAATGAGAGGCATTGTAGCTCATAACGAGTTACCTACTGTGCACATGAAATTCATCGAACATTTCCTGAATAGTTGCTATTTTGTTTGACAATGGGAGTATTATTTGCAGATTGAAGCAAAGAGTTCTCTTATAATGTAGTTCTGGTACTGGTCAACATTTTGATGGATAAATTTGAGCAGAGCGCATTCGAGAGTTGTCCGAATAGGCCGAGATGCTGGTTACGAAATGTGGATGACGTTTTTGCGTAATAATTCCTGATAGAGTTGTTGATGCGTTACTAACCAGTCTTAATGAGATAGATGTATCCCAGAATAAATTTCACATTCAAGAGAAAGGTGGATGGGACACTTCGTTTTCTTGATTGGTTAGTAATGCTAGGTCAGAATGATCGTCTGTTACAAAAAGTCTATAGAAAAGTTACCTGCTAACTGGTTTATACCATTATCTCGCAAACCTATTCTCGCGGTTCTGTGATTCATAATACATGCGAAATGAGTTTATATCGTTTATTCATATCACATCATTCGCCTATTTCAGTCCACTGTTGGACACAGTTATCTCATATTACCTCCTGTTATCTAAACTATTAAAGATGTTGCAACATGTTAGACGAGACGAGACGTTGGAGAGCTTGGAGAGGAACAGATATGGTTGGAGACAAAGTCAGCGTACAAGTAGCACAGGGACGTTTCGACATCATCACACAGTAGAGAGGGCACCAGCATTCTTGCCTCATATGAAAGGATTGACAAACGAAATTGGACGCCTATTACGCCGGAGGTTTAGCATTAAGACCATTTTGCGTCCTCATATCAATATGAGTAATTCTTACGCTCTCCAAGGGACGGGAATTCATTTGGCAGCTCGGGTGTTTATCAGATACCGTATGACTTCGGTAAGGAACGACGTAATGAGTCTACAAGTCTCGGAGCGGATATGGAGTATCAAGGACAGGGAGATAGACAACTCGGCTGTGGTGGACGCATACGATACAGGCACATTGCATATCCTAAACGCTTTTATAAAGCGAGGATGCTGGTACGGTAAAGATGCTACCTGCCACGGAAGATATACAGAGCGATTAAGATTAATTTTAATCGGGATGGGGGCTGGACTGAGCCAAAGGCATCGAAGCCGGTAATCTCTGAATATGATGGTTTTGTGCACAGTGACTTAGTGTGCTTATCATCTGTTACGTAGTGTTCGGTGACACAAACCCGCAGTCGGACATGAGATCAGTGCCGGTGCAAGACCACCATTTACCGAATATACATGAGTTTGATCGTTTAATTATAATTTTGTGCATAAACAGTCTGTCATTCAGCATTAACAACGTTATTTTGAAATTATGATTACATCGCAGATTAATGACTTCTCTCACAGTGCAAGGACATAAAAAATCAGGTAACAAAAATGCCTTCAGCTTCAACTACATCATATTATGAGATCAATATTAAGTATTTTTCAATGTCATTATAATCTTCAAGAACAGTCATATCGCTTTCACGATTAGATACTGCAGCTGTTGGCGGTTTCATCCAGTCAGCAGTCAAATCGGCGATCTGCAGACGATGATTTCACTGATGACTGATGACTAAATACTCGTAAATGAACCCACCAACTGCTGCAGTATTTAATAATGTAAGTGATATGATTGTTTTGTCTTGGTCACTATCACAAAAATGCCGTTTTATTACAATGAAATCTGCATTTCTTTATCGTTTGGTTCAAAAGAAAGTGGCGAACCTATATAATGAGCAGAAATTATTAAAATACGCCAACATTATAATTGTAAATTGTGGTAACTCCGTATTTGATCCGGCGCATACTGTCTTAAATATCACTTACAATAGAAATTTAAAAACAATTTCCGACGAAAAATGTCTCAAGTACACATACAACACAAAAAAATAAATAAAATCCAACGTAAATAGTAGTAAGTTAAACTTAAGACAAAACACCGATCTTGAACTCCGAAGTAAGTTGTGGTAAGTGATAACATACTACAGTATTCACCGGTATTATTAAAAATTTGTCAAAATCCATACTAATAAATTCGCACATGATTTATGAGTGAAATCGAACAAATGCCAACTTTGCTTAGTGGTTTTAAATCATTTTTATTTCGCAAGCGTCTTTTATTTCATCTCGGACCTTTTGATTTAACTGACCAACACCCGTTTTGAAAATTAATTTTGGTCTTGCAGTTAGTTTGAGTTTGTTTCCGATACAGTGTCTTACTCTTATCGAATAAAATGTATCGTTTATCAATTTTTGTCTCATCTAGTTGTTAGTTTTTGGTAAAAAATTATCATTCACGAAAAACCTCTGCTCCACCGCGTATAAGATCGTAACTGGCACTTACGCTGCGTGAGCGCGGGTGGCCGCCCCGTATTAACTGTCGTAAGTACACTTACTACAGTATACGACGGTGTTATTTTAAGTTACGACAGTTTTCGGGTTTCAAAAACCTATTTGTAATAGGATTTATTAAATTTTTCTTCGTGGAACCGATACATTCATAAAATATATAATGTTTTATGAAATAAAAAAAAAATCCCAAATTTCAAGTTACGTCAACTTACGTAGGGGCCGTCGATTTTTTAATCCTACTTGTATCAAAGTGAGGACGTTAATTTTTTTGTCAGTAAATGCTTTATTTGTAGTAATACTTTTACAAAAATAAACTATTAAAAAAAACCCAATAGTTTTTTTTAATAGTTTATTTTTGTACAAAAATATGTTGTTTTGTTTGTAAAAAAAACCCAATAGTTTTTTTTTAATAATAAATTTCTTCACTCCAGAATTTCTCAAAGAAAAAAAAATTCAAAAATTCATAACTCGAAAACTACAAAAAATCGGCTAACATACATGGGTTATATTCTGATAGCCCATGACGTGAGGAATCTAAAAAAAATTTTTTGACGTCAAGGTTTGGACCACCCTGTATATTCTAATGTTATAGGTATTTATTTTTATCTGTACTGGTTTTATGTATGAATTATTTTTGTTTGATTAAATATAAATCGTACTATTACTGTAAACTAGCTACCTGCACAAATCAGGTTGTGGCAGAGTAGGTACTGTACTAAACGGGTTCCCTCTAAACTTTTTTTGTCCGAAACGTTTAGGACATAACAGACTTGGTATAATCTATTTTGGCATCAACTTAATGAGACAGAAACATCACTTGGCTTAAATAACAATATTTCGAATATTATTTTGTCCGAAACTATCTTGGCATATCATTATTTACGCCGAGTGTTATAAGACAGAAATTAGATTTGCATTTTTTTTTTTGGGCATGTAGCCACATGTTCGAAACTTGCCTTTTTCGTCAGGCAGAATTTGCTGCGAGTGTGAAAATTTCTGCAGTGAGCGAGCGAAGCGAGCGAACAAAACCTTCCGGGGCAGATCCGACTCGGATAGGTTAGGTTAGAAGACTAAGGCGGGAGCTTTGCTCCCGCCTTAGTCTTCGAGGTTATTTTTTTTTAGCAACCTAGAAAGTACTCAGCTCAGTAACACAGTAAGTAACATACAGAATATTACTACTACCTCGATTATATTGAGAGGTTGTAATTATTCCTTCTCTGTTATGCTAAAACAAACTATGCCGATACTTTTTATGCACATCCAGATTATGCCTCATCATAAATAGGAGCATCGAAATTATGCTCGAATAATATTCGAACAACTCGAAATCTGCCACAGAGAAATATGCTAAAGTTGAGTATGCTACAACAGTTTCTGCACAAAGCTCATTATGACTACATAGTTTATGTTATTCATAAAAGAATTATACCACAACAGAGTGAACCTAATGGGAAAATGTTTATAAATAAACAATTTATTTCAAATAACTTTATGAGTATAGATTAATCTACTTGACGACTTTAGGAGGATAAAATTTCGAAATAAAAATCGTTATGAACATTGTAGGTAGAAGTATAATTTTTAGTAAGAAAAAAAGTATGAGATAAAATTTTCGGAGTAATGATGATTATGAGTAAAAAACGGTATTAGTAAAAATATTCGAAGAAAAAATTGTATAAGTGCCAATATGGACCCATCATGGATACACGGCCTGCACCAGAATAGTAAGTAGAAGGGGGACAGGAAAAATTATTATGTATAATATAAAGTTACTTAACACACATTTAATTAAAAATATTAGTAAAACACTATTCATATAATTATTGCCATTTTTTATAATACCTAATTATTTGAACATATTGCGAAACTACAAATCAAATTATTTATTAACTAAATATTTTGATTTGTACTTTTAATTTTTCTCCAGTAGTCACACTACTTAATACTATATAAATTATAAATATTAGATGTCATATACCAAAGAAAAACGACCAAGATCACCTATGTCCGAGGTGGGGATCGAACCCACGTACTCAGCTTTCGCGCCTGATGCCTGTACCCCTCGGCCACTCGGTCTTAGCAACCACCGGTCAAATTTCTCGGGTATATGCAATCGCTTACAAGGCTAGGCGCCTTTGACCATTCTCTGAGGGTAAGCAATACATGCCTGCACCTCCTATTTAGAATACTTTACAGTTTTCTAGAATAGCTAGAGAGAACTGGTGCTGCCATCTATTGAACATATTGCGAAACTACAAATCAAATTATTTATTAACTAAATATTTTGATTTGTACTTTTAATTTTTCTCCAGTAGTCACACTACTTAATACTATATAAATTATAAATATTAGATGTCATATACCAAAGAAAAACGACCAAGATCACCTATGTCCGAGGTGGGGATCGAACCCACGTACTCAGCTTTCGCGGCTGATGCCTGTACCCCTCGCGAAAGCTGAGTACGTGGGTTCGATCCCCACCTCGGATATAGGTGATCTTGGTCGTTTTTCTTTGGTATATGACATCTAATATTTATAACCTAATTATTTATTCGATCCCATACAACTTGTCTCCCTATGTGCAGACAGATGAACAGTTTATGAAGTTATAATAAAAATAAAATAATCTACATCATGTCCAGTAAATCCGAATACAGTACAAATATCGAATAAGACAAATGGATAAAAAGTTACTACAGTTATTATTATGGTTTAAGAATGGCACACTTATTATACTATATACATTCACAACAAATATAATGCTCCGCGAATTATAAAAAGCATTCAGGACCATGCTGAGGCTGCCGTAGGCTAGTTTCATACGGAGTATGACTTTCCCGTATACCGTATTCGAGATTTTCTCGAACGTCGTAGTGACAATAGACTTTGAATAATAACGTTCACACGGATCCCGCATACCGTATTCGAGGATGCATGTGTACGGTACTACACAAAGTCTATCGTCAATACCAAAATTCGTTGATTTCGTAGAGTGGGGGATAGAATTAGCGAATGCTCGTTTGGTCTAAATTCAAAATTCTTTACCATTCAAAATTTTCTAATACGCCTAAACCTGGAGGACTGGGTGGCCATTTATGTTTCGTCTAAAAAAACTGTCAAAATGGTCAGAAAACCATGCTAGAACGCCATTTGCGTATGTGCTGGAGCTGCATCTTGTTGGAATACATGACACTCATTCCCTACCACCCTGTTTTAACTTAGGGACGTTTTTTTCTCCAAAATTTCAATTAATATAAAAAAAACGTTAATTTTAACGCTTTTATCTAAAAGTACTGAAAGCAATTTCTCGCTTACATACTGCGTTCCACACCATGGCCGATGGTGGGTTTTGGAATCTAGGAACATTTTTCTGGTTGCCCGGAAAGTGTTCTATCTTCGGTACACAATCGCTTATTTTGAACACGAGGTTACCTAATTATACAGGGTGTAAGTCTGATACGGGCGAAGCTCTTAACGGGTATTAGTTTAAGACATAATAAGTACATTTAGGTAACTTTTACTTAAAATTAGAGCAACAAAATTATCCATACAAAATAATTCGGCGCGCAATGTAGAGCAACACACTTAAGTTAAACGATTGCTGACAGCTAATTTCAAAAGCAGATGACAATACTGCCATATCAATAATAACAAATGTTCGTACCTACATTGCTTCTCCGAAAATCTTCAAAAATTCTGTGGGGTCGTAATTAAGTGTAACATAAAAAAAATCTCGTAATCCATAATTACACTGATGAAATCCATGCCTGGTTTAATTGATCGCCCGTATTAGATTTACACGCGGTATATTAGGAGTCTGTTATTTATCACATACAGATTTTTGTAATAAAAAATAACTTGACACCTGCGTGCCGAGCCAGTATTTTGTTGGCACTTAACACTCTTTTTTTATTAGACATTTCGGAAATGCCTTTAGTGATTGTATTTTCTTTAGATGAATATATATTTACTTTAAATTTGATAACCTGTGATCCATCTTTAAAACTGTGGTAATATACAGGGTGGTCCAAACCTTGACGTCAAAATTTTTTTTTTAGGTTCCCTACGTCATGGGCTATCGGAATATACCCCATGTATGTTAGCCGATTTTTTGTAGTTTTCGAGTTATGAATTTTTGAAATTTTTTATTTTGAGAAATTCTGGAATGAAGAAATTTATTGATAAAAAAAAACTATTGGGTTTTATTAGTATTTTCTTTTTGTAAAAGTATTACTACAAATAAAGCATTTACTGACAAAAAAATTAGCGCCCTCACTTTGATACAAGTAGGATAAAAAATACCAAATTCAAAATTTTACGTTAAAAACGCATCAAAATAGCATTAAAGTAGGTAAATAAAAAAAAAAAATCATATCCCAAGGATTTTTGGTAATCTAAAAACTGCCCTAGACCTAAAACCTTCGTAAAAGCAAAAAAACCGGCCAAGTGCGAGTCGGACTCGCGCGCAAAGGGTTCCGTACCATTACCAATTTATTATTAAAAAAATACAGTTAAATCAACCCACTTCAAAAACTATAGGAGGTAATTTAATCAAACCAAAAATCGTTGATAGAGTTTATTAATGTGCATAACATATATTTTTTTTAGAATTTTATATCGCGTAGTTTAAAAATAAAGGGGGGGGACGCATTTTTCATACTTTGAGAGGTGATATCTCGAAAATGATTTGCTTAAATAAAAATAAAATGTATAAACCTTCATATCATTTTCAAAGACCTTTCTATTAATACCCCACACGCTTATATACAACTAAAAAAATTTTTTTATCCCCCAGTTACATGTATGGAGGGCCCCCACCCCAATGGTTTTTTTTACAATTTAGTATCATAATCCTGTAGCGGTTCATACAAAATATACCCTTACCAAATTTCGTTACTGTAGCATTTATAGTTTCCGAGTAAATTGGCTGTGACAGACGGACAGACGGACAGACGGACATGACGAATCTATAAGGGTTCCGTTTTTGCCATTTTGGCTACGGAACCCTAAAAAATACAGTTAAATCAACCTACCTCAAAAACTATAGGAGATAATTTAATCAAACCAAAAATCGTTGATAGAGTTTATTAATGTGCATAACATATACAGTGTGTAAGTCTAATACGGGCGATCAATTAAACCAGGCATGGGATTCATTAGTGTAATCATGGATTACAAGGTTTTTTTAAAGTTACTCTTAATTATGACTCCACAGGATTTTTTTAAGATTATCGGAGCAGCAATGTAGGTACGAACATTTGTTATTGTTGATATGGCAGTTATGTCATCTGCTTTTGAAATTAGCTGTCATCGAGTGTTTAACTCGCGTATGTTGCTCTACATTGCGCGCCGAATTATTTTGTATGGAAAATTTTGTTGCTCTAATTTTAAGTAAAAGTTATTTGAATGTACTTATTATGTCGTAAACTAACACCCGTTAAGAGCTTCGCCCGTATTAGACTTACACCCTGTATTTTTTTCAGAATTTTATATCGCGTAGTTTAAAAAATAGAGGGGGGGGGGACACATTTTTCAGACTTTGAGAGCTGATATCTCGAAAACGATTTGCTTAAATAAAAATGTGATGTATAAACCTTCATATCATTTTCAAAGACCTTTCTATTAATACCCCACACGCTTATGTAAAACTAAAAAAAAATTCTATCCCTCAGTTACATGTATGGAGGGCCCCCACCCCAATGGTTTTTTTTACAATTTAGTATCATAATCCTGTAACGGTTCATACAACACATATTCTCACCAAATTTCGTTACTGTAGCATTTATAGTTTTCGAGTAAATCGGCTGTGACAGACGGACAGACGGACAGACGGACATGACGAATCTATAAGGGTTCCGTTTTTGCCATTTTGGCTACGGAACCCTAAAAAAGTGATACTTAATGATGAGGATTTTTCGGAGTAGTCGGTCAAATAAAATTTAAAAAAAGCTGCTAAATCTTTAATTTAAAAATAAAATAAAATTTCGTCTGTCTTGTTGTTCGTATCAATAAACAAAGACAGAAAATACCAAGGAAACTCAGTTTGTGTAGTTATTCAAGTAATTTTTTAATAATATATATTAAAATTTTAAGCTTTTTTAAGTTTATTTGACTGACTACTCCGAAAAATCCTCATCATTAAGTATCACTTTTTTTTTGCTTTTACGAAGGCTCAAGATGTAGGGCGGTCTTTAGAATACGAAAATTCCTTGGGATATGTTTTATTTTTCTATTTACGTACATTAATGCTATTTTCATGCGTTTTTAGCGTAATTTTTTGAATTTGGTATTTTTTTATCCTACTTGTATCAAAGTGAGGACGCAATTTTTTTTGTCAGTCATTGCTTTATTTGTAGTAATACTTTCACAAAAAGAAACTAGTTAAAAAACCCAACAGTTTTTTTTTTAATAATAAATTTCATCATTCCAGAATTTCTCAAAAAAAAAATTTCAAAAATTCATAACTCGAAAACTACAAAAAATCGGCTAACATACATGGGGTATATTCTGATAGCTCATGACGTGAGGAATCTAAAAAAAAATTTTTGACGTCAATGTTTGGACCACCCGTATAAGTATATTGAGTATTCGAACTTATTGGACACGGTGTAAAAACATTTTTTCCTCTCACTAGCTCGTAAAGCGCTCTTTTATCCTTTAATACGAGCTGGTAAAAACGCTTATTATTCACTTGTTAGGCAAAGTAATCTCTAATTCCTATGGCATTGCCTAGTGGATCTGTATGACCGTAGTAAGCATGCGCAATCGGAGCTCACATGTTAAATTGGTCAATTCTCATTGGTGATTTTGTAAGCCATTAATTTAGCAAATTGGCTATATTTAAGTACCTACCATACGTATACCATAGTACCATACTACGATACGTTTCGACATTTACTTTTAAATGTTTGGATGAGTTTTGTAATCATATGTCCTCGCGATAGTGAGGGGAAAAAGTTGTATTATACGTGGCGGCAAAGTTTGTTCAACTCTCGTGCCTTGAGACCTTCGCAATGCTCAAGATTCCAGTTTTTGAACCACTCGCTACGATCGTGGCTCAATTTTGGCACGACAGTTAAACAACAACTTTGCCCCCTTGTATAATAATTAACTATTGTTTTAGTTATCGATTAAATTTCAGAATTTTCGAATTTTGTTATTGATATACATCGGAGACCGGTATTGGATAGAGCCTTAATAAAAAGTATTTATGAAAAATATAATCCTTTACTGTGTTTCAGATTCGCAGCTAATCAAGGTTGCATGACGGAGGCGGATTATCCATATGAACATAAGAAATTATCGTGTCGCTTCGATGCTAACAAAGTTAAAGTCAAAGTAAATGCACCAACAGTTTATCCTACACCAGATGATGATTCGTTAAAAGCAGCGTTGGTTCAGAATGGCGCCCCACTGGTGGTCTGTGAGTAAACCAAGCGAAAACTTCATCACTACATAGTATAAAATAAAGTCACTTTTTCTGTCCCTATGTCCCTTTGTACGCTTAAATCTTTAAAACTACGCAACGGATTTTGATGAGATTTTTTTTAATAGGTAGAGTAATTCAAGAGGAAGGTTTTTATGTATGTATAGTACCTACCCGTGCGCAGCCGGGGCGGGTCGCTAGTTTATAATAAAACCGGCCAACAGCATGTCGATCCATGCTCAGTATAGTATAGGGTTCCGTAGTTACTTATTCGAAAACGGATGGGCCGATTGTAGGTGTCTAATTTTACTACTTTATTATCTGAGTCCAAAGAAAGTTAATTGGGGTAGATTCATCTTATGTTCGAAAATGTTTTATTTTCAAAAAATCAAAAGTTAAGAGAGGGGGACACACAATTTTTATTCTTCTGCAGAGGTTATTTCCGAAAATATTGACTTAAGAAAAAAAATCTTTTGGGACCCTTTTTTATTTGAATACCTATTCAACGATACCCCGCGCTACAGAATTAAAGCAAAATAAAAAAAAGCATCCCCACTTTACTAATAGGGGAGTCACCCTAAAATTTTTTTTTCTACATTTTATTCTACCGCTTTATCAGCTTGATTAATATATATACTATTAAAGGATAAAAACTGGACGAATACTCAAAAGCACGACTTCATTCAAGTGATGTTTATTGTTCGAATTTCAACAGCCAAAAGAGGCAGAATTAAATAAAACCAAGCTTATATAACTTTTACGAATGACTAATTGTAACTGAACGAATGGTTGAATGATGTCACTAACGCCGTGTTTAGACGATGATTAACTTGTACCAAAAATTGGTTCAAATGATTTACTAATTTAACAAAAATAACACCGGTGCTGAGTGACATCAATCAAGATATTTGTTATGTTTTAAATTTAATTGTACTACACTTTTCTTATAACTAACAATACCTTAACCAAATTGCAAATTTCTAGTACCTACTAAAGGCCACTGAGCTATGCTTCGGACAGACAGACGGACAGACGGACAAGGACATGGCGAAACTATAATGCTAGTCTACTACGGAACCTTAATAAAAATGGAGTCAGAGCGGCAGCTCATGCCCTACCATGAGTTGCTGCTTCGTTATTAACGCGCGTTTACTTTCTACCCATCACGCTCGTGCTCGCGTTTTGGCTTGAGCGATTCTGATAGAACTGCGACCATACACCGTGGGCTGTTTAAACCCGAAAGATTTTAACCACGCATTTTTGATGTAAAAACAAACAAAAAATGTTATACGACTTTTGTAATTTTTGGCGAAAAAAAAAATTGTTTTCATTTTAATTTTAACATATTTAAAAAGTAAATGTTATTCATAAAACTAGCACTTTTTTAAAGGTTTATTTCTCACTTTTTGAGGTTAGTGAGACTTTTCTCCATAATGGCACCGGTACTGAGTAACAATTAGAAAAAAAAAATATTGGTAAATAACTCTGAAACTAGGCGATATCCAGAAAATTTTATACGACATTATGGTTTCTAAATGTGATCAGGAATACTCTGTTAAAATCGGTCGGGTTTAAACAGCCCACCGTGTATATAACATGGACGTCTAACGCCAGCTCAAAAATGCCCCCAAAAACGATTGTTCCATTGTGCCAAGAGGGGCTGGATATAGCGCTTTTCTTAACCCCGCGCATATTTCGGCGCAACATCTTTGACAAATGTTTATAGAATAAAGCCAATCAAAACTTTGATAGACCAATGACAACTATTTTTAAATGGCGGTTTCAGTTTTTATGGGTTGATTTTGAAATTCTTTGCCGTGATGCATTGAAGAGGGGGTGACACTTATCAACTAAAATTCAGGACCGTTTTTGAAAGGCAATTTAATATGGCGTGCGGCTTCCATGTTTTATTTGTTCGTAGTGATAGAAAGAAAACGCGCGTCAAATAACGGCGCGGCAGCTCATGATAGGCAATAGGCAGTAGGCACACTGTCTAGTATATACAGGGTGGCCCATTCTAATCGGTGAATATGGGAAAGTGTGAAACTATACATATAAAGGTGCATTCAGACCAAATGAGCATTCGCTATTCTTACCCCCTACTCTACGAAATTCGATTATTACACAAAACGTTCGTTGATTTCGTAGAGTGGGGGATGATAGAATAGCGAATGCTCGTTTGGTCTGAATGCACCTTTAGACATACGAAGATTTGTTCTTAGGAACCATGTCACCGATTTTTATA
>JALPQI010009118.1:0-43606 GCA_025490895.1 Thaumatotibia leucotreta
TCTCAACTCTCAAAGTCCTTAACGTTACTTCCGTCATAAGAAAGAATAACTTATAGATAAAATAATATCTAAAAAAATAATAGTGCCGCGTGGTGGACGGCAGTTAAGAATACATTTGTCACCACCCCCAACTCCTCCTGCGGGTGTCGTAAGAGTCGACTAAGGGATTGAAGTGTCACTGACCATTTTTTGATAACGATTGATGATGGGCAGCAGCGTCATCACTGTAGACACGTTACTGCGATCGCCAATCCGCTTGCCCAGCGTGGCGATTATGGGCCTATTTACCTCCAAATGCGTCTATACGCATAGTTTAATAGGAGAGGCCTTCGTCCAGCAGTGGACTATCATAGGCTGATAATGATGATGATGAATCAGAATAATATTAGTGGAAGTCCCTAGCAAAATGTTGTTCGTGCCACCGTGACTTCTATGTCTGGATTGTGTTTGTTTGTCCGTCTGTTATTGGAGAAACAAAAAAATCACGAATTATAACCCCCCTGTCATCGGACAAATCACTTGTAATTTCTTGGTACTCTTTGCTGAACAGCAATTTTTTAAAACACTTTTTATGTATAACCATATGTCAAAACCCTGAACTCATTTTTTAAACTTCGGAATATATATTATACACGGTGCTTGCGAGCATTGCGAAAGATTTTAACTGTGCATTCTAGGCATCAAAATAAACATAAAATATTATGAGACCAAAAGTCAATTCCACCAAAAAAAAATTTTTTTTTCTTTTTTTTTAGTCTTTTTGAATACTTCTTAACATTTCCAGTACTTTTTATCATAACAACAATTTGTTTAAATTATTTATTTCCAATTGTTTTTTTAGATACAGGTTATTTCGTCAAGTCTATTCGTGTTTTTTGATTGTCAGGCAAAAGGGTGTGTAATATTAGAACACATTGTGGTGGCATTGTAATCATAAAGAAGTTAAATGAACGAGTTACGTCGAAAAAAAGGTTGATTATCTCTGAAACCAAGCCGAATCCAGGAAATTTTATATAACATTAAAGACTCTAAATGTGGTCAGGAATCCAGCATTAAAATCTTTCGGAATGCTCACGAGCACCGTGTATACGTCCTACTTGTCGAAAAAGTTTTTTACCCATCACCACAGAATATATAAAGTACAGAAGCTTCACTGCTTTGATGTTCACAAATGCCGGCTTTTTATGTACCTACACAATTATTATTACCAAACAAAACGGCGCGCGAGGCAACGCGAGCAGCTGAAATGGGCCGTATTGCGTGGCGGAAAGGTCGCTTATAAGCCGCACGCCGTCGAAAACAGGGTTGTCAATTATTGAAAACTAATAAAATAACGAACGGCGCTATGAGGGCGTCTGACATAATACATTACATTACTGCAATGATATCTACGGCGTTAATAGCATTCGTCTTGATTCAACAATTTAGTTCATGCGTGATTATAGAATTTACCTACGCATTTCATACACGGGATTCAAAAATATATATCTTATATAAATATTTGTCTCAACTCGGTCGGCACCTTCTTTGTGCTTCGGGCCGCGCGTGCCGGCGGCATTGTTTGAGGTGTGAGTGAGATAGCAACACGACTTCGCTAACTTTAGGGTGAATATCCATCCGAATAATCCTGATAATAACACGAACATTCTAAAAATATCTGTAGACATTATGTGAGGTGTGCAGGAAATTAATATACACGGCATTTTCTCTTATATGTACCAGTGTACCTATTTGATATTATGGGAATAAAGTCAGACAATCAAATAATATGTCAGGACAAAAGGCGCGAAATTCAATAAAAGTATGAGAGAACGAAGTTTTTTACATTATTTAAATGTGCCGCTTTTTTTACTGACAAATTTGTCCGAAAATAAACCGTTTTTGTCTGTAATTGACTTGAGTTTCTGAGAATTTAATTTACTACGAATGTAGGTAATAAGTGTATATTTATGTTCCTTACTTTTTAGTATCTCTCTGACGCATCGGCTGTGCGAAAAACGCGTCATGATAATTAACATTATTATTATTGCAATATGCTGCTATGCGGTATATTTTCGGCATTTTCATTTAAGATGCACATGTATAAAATAATCCTAATATTTGCAAGCGATATATTTCGCGATACGTGACCAGCCAGCGTTGTAAATTTAAACGTGCGTTCCGAGACAGCGCGCGCCAACCATTGAATAGACCACGGAGACGGGGCGCTCTGCATGTACTTGTAGCCGCGCGACGGAATCGCGGAGTGACACCCCCTTGCCATCACGTGTGTATGGGGGGGGTCTAAAATAGGCCAAAATCGTATGACGTGATTAATGGACAATCCCTTCGTGGGTGAACCGTCATGAAGAGGCCAGGTGACTGTCAGAAAA
Source organism: Thaumatotibia leucotreta (assembly GCA_025490895.1). NCBI lineage: Eukaryota > Metazoa > Arthropoda > Insecta > Lepidoptera > Tortricidae > Thaumatotibia > Thaumatotibia leucotreta. Next base: position 2,373 of record JALPQI010009118.1, read on the forward strand.
ATCAAAGTTTTGTGAATTCTAACAATATAAACTGCAATTTTAAGAGTGACCTTAAAATGTACAGTAACAGTTTTTTCAGTTGCACGAAAAGAAACTTGCTAGCCTACAAACAAAATAATGTAAAGTATAACAAGAAAAACACAGACACCAAAGTTTATAAGTTACAAATCATAAGTAATACCTGTAAAAGATTGCATTTATCCTAGAAATTTGACTGGTGTATGGTCTGTGAGACTGATTAGCCAAGGGGTTTAAACATCAGCCCCGAAAGCTGAGGACATTGGTTCAAAAATCCCACCTTGGAGGTTAGTAAACAGTGTTTTGTTATAATAAATATGTTTAAAATTTATAATTTATATTATATTCTGAACAAAAGAAACACATCACAATAGATCTTATTGCAAAAAGCGAGCATTTCCAGACAACTTTTCGGTAGTAGAAAATTAAGAACTGCATTGTAGTTATTAGGTACATACCTAGATTTACTATTACTAAGTGCCCCCATTGCTGGCGCCTGAGGGTGTGTAACCACACAGTCTTTTATTACACTCCCTGCTCCTTTATTGAAGGAGAGGACACTTATATTTCATTAATTATAATAATAGAAAGTAATCAGTTAGTAATATGTATAACTGATGAAACCGATAATTGTCTAATCTAATTATATAACTTTGGTTGAAATAAATCACATCACCCGAGCTAATATAAGTCAAAACTATAACTTATGGAGGCCTACAAAGCAGTAGCAAACAATTGGAGCACTTTAAAACTATCCTATCGCCGTGATCACACAAGGTCCTAGTTTATTGCAATTAGACTTGCCACATTTTGGTTATCTATAATAAATTTAAGATAAAATCGACTAACACTAACAAATTCCGTAAATAAATTATACCCATTGACATGGTGAGACTGGTAATAAGACTTCTACTACCCGGAACAACATGCAATCTGAATTCAGACTCATAATATACGATATAAAGAGAGGTATGATATTTTTATAACCTTGAAATAAGACGCTTATATATCTCATTAGCTTCACTTACCGAAATCTTCAAGTTCTGTTAAAACACGTATTATCAAAAAACAACTGTTCACATTAAATTTTATTCACAATAACATAACAAAACACAGTTTTACTGTAAACATTTAACTGACACTACACTGACACGACGAAATAATAATAAACAAACTAAAACTGTCAAAATATTTCGGTAGAATTCTATTGGGAGTAAATAAATATAATTACATGGCAAGTAAATTAATTTCAGACAATCAGATGCATGATTTGATGCATGCAGCGTGAAAACGTAGAAATAAAAAATAATAACATAATGATATAAGCGAAAAAATTTTGATAATACGTTACATACAAATTATATTGCTTAATACCATAATTTAAACTCTAAATAAACTACTATCGAAACTTTTCTATTGTCGTATGGCAACTTTTCTTGTCAGTTGTCCCTAGTGCTGCACAAAGAACTGCCCCGTTATAACTTTGACACGTATGATTTCGTTACAAATAACTGTTACATTACACATTGGCAAAATAAAGTAATAGTGAATATAATATTTTCTTCGGTTACCGCGAGGATTACACATGAAATAAAACTATGAAAACGGATAAACTCGATATACGCGAGGCGATATAGATGATAGACGGATATATGCGAGTTTATCCGTTTTCATAGTTTTATTTTAATAGTGAATACTTCTAAAAAAAGATTTTCATCAACACGACTCTCAGTTTCAATTCTCCGAGACGGAGATTCACGTTGAATGAAGATTTTAGTGAAAAAACTAATCGTTTCTGATGAATCAAAATAATGCGTAGGTAATCTACCTAGTTTGAATATTAGGGTTTTGCCGCCGGACAGCACGGGGACAATGAATTACGCGCCGTAACCAAAAATAATACTACGTAGTGATAGTCATTTCCATTATTCAAAACAGTGGAATTAAATGATGTTTACATTCGTAACTTGTACTTAATTTTTACTAAATCTTAAAATAAGGTACCTATTACTCCTATTAGGTAAACAAAATGTACGTGTTTCTTACTAAAAATGGAAAATACAATTCTAATGCAATAGAAAGAAATTACCCTGCAAACATATAAGAATTACACGTAACATACAGTCTATGAACTCTTTTGTTTCCATAATTAATCTTTTTCTAAAGTATTTTGTACATAGAGATTTAAATTTTTTTGTATCCAAAATTACGTCAATATTGTTTACTTTATTTCTAATAATAAAGAAACGGAGTGTAATAGCAAGCGCTAGTTGCAACCTAAGGTGCACTACGGTGCGGTTATGAAGTTATGACGTCACGACATAGCTGCGGCAGTAGTCGCTAGCATCTGCGTATGTTATGTATGGCAAACGCACAGAAAGTATGTGTGAAAGTCCTAGAAAACATAATTTGAGATGTGTAAATATTAATTTCCGTTTTGTTTCTAAAAACACAGTACAGTACATAGTATATTAACAGGTTTTTGTACTTTATTAATTTTGTATGTTATTAAAATAAAATTCGAAAATTAGTCCCAGCAAGTTCGCAACACCTCATTATTTAAAAACTGCATAGGTAATTGAATATATTTAATTACAGTCGTTAAATGTACTTTAGCCGATATATCATGTGATCCATTTAAAATTTTAAATAACTTATATAACGTAATAAATAACCCGGTAAAAGACAAAAATGTATGCTAAAAATACAAGATATTCTCCTATGTAATGCTATTAACCTGTTTTAAACACTATTTTAAAACTAATAAAGCGAATGTAATTCTGTTGCTTTTATTCTCTAAAACTTATCACGATAACGAAGTAGGTTCATCTGCTCAGATGATTCTGATAGGTAGATTAACGTAGCATAATTATGCATCTTGAACCGCAACCCCTTAATAAAACCTCTACGAGTAAGCTCAGCGGATCATTAACATACAACTAATTTCACTTATCAGGTCGTTGATCGTAACATTTCCGTTACAAATTGGATTTTTGCATGTGTAGCACGAAAATAGCGTCCCGGGCGTCGCTGCGTACGCGCCGGCAGTCGGGACATCAGCACTGGACGCCTAACCCGTTCCCCCGTTCCGCCCTAGCACAAAAATACATCCGACATTGCGTGAACTCTTATCACATCACCACTCATTTTGGAATACAGTGAAGTGCAATTATTGTTCAGTGTGATGGAATCAATTGAATGTGATTTTGACGTGTATTTGTTTGGACAAAGTCCAAGTGTATTTGTGAACCGTATAAGTGCAAGGTCTGCCCTTAATTGTCTGGTAATTTCCACACCTATTGTTTGATTATCCCTGCGATGAATTGTCATTAAATAAATAATTTCAGAACTTTTGCATAACCATGCTTTGTTGAAGTTATGATATGTAATTCATTGCAAAAGTAATCATTTATGGAGCTCTGCAAATACATATAAGTAAAGATGAAATACATTTTATCTGATGATAGTGCCAATGTAAAAGTCTTATGTTAATTCAATTCAATAAAAATTTCAAATTTTTATTTCAAATTGTTGGAATTAACATCAATAAAAACAAATAGTGTAGTAGGTATAAGAGATGTAACAAATACTTAAACGAAAATGTCATTCCGTTTTATTTTATTTTAAAATTGTACAAATTATATACCTACATAACGTTGCTTTTAGACAAAACCGTGTTAACTCAGAAACTCGTTTTCACTGCGATGTCACAGTTATGTCGCAAAGCAGCTATAAATTAAAATCTTACTAACCTAACTTCATTATTTTTGTCCATTGTACAACGTAATGTATATTACTTAAATCATTCAACAATCACATCATTCCAACTTCTCTCACCCGAAAAGCAGGTAAGTATACCTACTGCAGTAATAAGCTGAGTCGAGCCCCTTTTCAACATCACACAACTCACAAAATACTCCATGCATAATTATGTGTTCTGTTTTTATTAGTTTTAATTTACTTGTATCATTTCAAAAGTATAAGACTGTATAAAAGTACAGTGATGTTAAATTTTTTCTATGTCTATGTCTAAATTAGACAAAAATAAATCAAATAGATGAAGCCGGCCTTTTTGACGTCATTGATGGCTTATTTTATTTTCTGTTTGTTGGCTGCTTCTTGCTGGAGAAATTCCTTTCTAATGGGCATTTTCACTTCTAGGGACACCCAATTAGCTTAACTCTCACAAAAAAGTTAACTTCGGTGTCAGCTTTGTAACGACAATTAAGCTTGAAATATTTACGTAAATTCACTTTATTCATGTTTTTATATTGCATAAACGCGTATTCTTTCTGGATAAAATGATATAAAAAATATTTTTGTTAATATTTAATGCGTAATTGTCGTTACGAAGTTGACATCGAAGTTAGCTTTTTTGCGAGAGTTAAGCTAACTGGATGTCCCTAGAAAGCGAAAATGCCCTAATTCGTAATTTATGTACTACACTAAGTAATATTTGTGTAAACTCCGTGTTTCCGACATACATATATTACATATATTCGTAAACATATACGAGTACATAGTATTAAATGTGTCTGTATCCAAAAAAGTAAAGCGAAGTCAAGCTTAATGGAACGGGATATACTCAAAAGCAAAGTTTCGGGTCAGGTCATTGTTTTATAGGAAATGCTGCTAACGTGATGATTTCCAAAGAATTATTCAAAATAGTCTAACCCCCATATTCATAAATGTCTCGTAAATATCAAGCCTCTAAAGGTGGCGACTGACTAGTAACATTTTGGTGTAATGTAACGTGATACAACACGAGCATTACAACAGTCAGTGCAGCGAGCCGAGCCGCTCGCCGCGAGCACCGCGTGCTCCACTCGGCTGTCGGTTTTTACGCGAATCCCTTTGATTGTTACATTACAAGTCAGTACAGGTTCGCTGGTAGCCGCGAGAGCATTTCTACCGTCATTTTCTTTGTGAACTGGATTTTAATAAAAAACTAAATATGGAATGGGATAGAGAGAAAGTTTTATCATTAATTGACAAATACAGAGAACAGGAAATACTGTGGGATCCCACGAATAAAGATCATTTCAATAAATTAAAAAAAACGATGCGTGGAAAGAATTATCTGACGAAATACAAATTACAGTTGATGAGGCCAAGAATAAAAATTACTAGTTTACTTGCCTCACTAAGAAGAGAGATAGCAAAAATAAAGAACACTGTATTGACCAGTAAACTCTTGATCCCGAAGAATATTTGTTATATTCGTGTCGCTGTTCCTTCTTTTGTACAAATTAGATATCCAATATCGTTTCATCTTTTTCTTCTTGTTTTTCATAATATAACAATAACTTAGTAAATTAAGTGAAGCACACGCGACCACAATATCTGCCATTTTTAAACAAAATGGACGGAGCACAAATGAACAGAGCGTTCACGATGAGCGTTCACTGCATAGCTGTAATGTAACTGTAATGCAACATGCTCGCTTTGAACGATACATTACAAGCAAACGTTACAAGTCAGTCGCCACCTTTAGTATTGTTTGTCCGTTTCGGTCTTATAGACATTGAACAAAAGGGAAAACAATACTTCGATGCTTGGTATGTTAGGAGACGTTTATGAATAATAAGGGGGTTACATTACAATCCAACCAACCAGCTTGTGGGTAGAAAAAAGCGGCAATTGAGAAAAATTTAGACTCAATTTGGCTGTTCATAGAAAATTTGAATTTACTGGTATTTTTATCTGCCAGAATTATTGGCCAGAGTATATTTACTAGTGGAATCAATTTTATTCCCTCTGTGTTTTTCATTCAATAAAAAACATAAAATTTTCTGACCTTTTAAAATACATTTCTGATGTTTTTTGAACATTCAAAACTTGTACCTTTCTTTATAAACCTATCTCCTATTCTATTTTAATCGGGAGACTAAAAAAAAGACCTGGTGTTTTAGTTAATTCATTTAATCTTAAATATATACAATTTCTTACACGGAACCCTTTGTTCTCGTGTGTACAATAACTTTAGCATGCTTTATCGCGTTATGATTTGTTTATAAGCAACAAAAGAAAATCATTAGTCTACTGAAATATGAAATAAGTATGCAGTAATAAATACATCATATGCAATTATGCAATGCAGTAATAAATCAAATAAAAAAAATCCAGCCTAGCGTTTGTCACTGCTTTAGGCTACTCAGTGGATTCATTCTAATCTAAATCGAGAAACACGAGATACATATCACGAATCAGTTCACTAAGATTGATGGATCATTTAAGTATACTATGCTACGGACGCTACAGGGACCTACCAAGTGTGCTGACGTCATAAGTGACGTCAGGAGATCTGTCTGGATCAGAAGTCTGGACATCAAGAGTTGGCGCACATCCAAAATCACTCATTCGCTGATTTCACAGAAATAATGACCATTGTAAAGTATCTCATGTACGTAAGATTTTCGCGGTCTCCTAATGGATAGTTTTGCTAAAAAATACTCATTACCTCACCATTCATTTACAATGAAACGATGACATAACATGTTTCATGGTCATTTCAACGTTAGACAACAGAAACTAAAAAAAAACATTTCATAAGTTAAAGAAAGTTTTTTTTCAGGGTAAACAGAATGTTCCATTAGTTAGTCATGAATAACGGCACAAGACGGGCCTTAACGGGCTCTATTCACAAAATCAGAGAATTCGAATTGGAAAAAGTAAGCTATACTTTAATTTTTATTTATTGACTTGATGTTCATCTATGTCTTTACGACGACGGTTAAACAGCCATTTGTTATACAAGGGTGCAAAGTTGTATTTTACCCGCGAGTGTATAATTGAAACACGAGCAAGCGGAAGGATCCTATAGTTGAATCACAAGAAGCGAGTGATTCTAAAATATAACGTTGAGTACAGCGAATGTTTTAAAACACAATAAGTAAAATACCTTTGCATCGGTGTATAACATAACACAACACTTGTCTCATCACTATATCGAGAAAACTGTAACATTCAAAGAACAAGTAATCATCGAGTGAATTGATAGTCGTCACTAATATAGTCTGAGCAATCATATACTGTCGCCATCAGTTTAATAGGAGCGGCCAAGGTGCTAAAAAATATCTGAACATCCGTTCTAATGCCATGACAATAAAGGTCTACAGTCTACACTCATATATTTATGGGCACCGTGGTCGGTCCGATATATCTGATGGCAACTGTACCTACTTAATACAATATTTTGCAGCTACAAATTTAACTCCGAGATATTGAAAACTTCTTGTAGTTGCATATATAGACATTAAATCATTCTTATAACTAGGAGTCGGTGAATGAAGATTAAAATTAAAATGTTTGTTGATATTTGTGTGGTTTGTAATTGCAATGACTCTACTAACAGAATATATCATCATTAACTAAAACAAAGGATATCGTATTCCAGGGTCACTCCAGGGTTAATGAATTAAAATCAGCAAATTAAACAATGTTTTTATTTTTACTAAATTGTAAAAATAGACTTTAACCATAAATTGGATGTAGTTAAGCGAAACGATCCAAACTCTGAAATTTGCCTGTGAAATAAATGATGTGTCCTTTTGACATAAGATTTAAATTTAATTGTCAATTTTTTGTGTACTAGATCCTTTCCCATAAACTATGTACAATTACAAATATAAAAAATGTCCCAGGCTCTGCTAACTGCTGAGGAGGTAGAGTATAGGTAACGTAAACATAAATACGAGCATACCGTCTAGTATTATTTATGCTCAATAAAAATTCTGTCCCATCTCATATCATTAATCTTTGTTTTAGATTTGATCTAAAGAATGCGGTTTCATAACAAAAATAACTTCTATAATTTGTAGGCCACGGCTAATAACATCCTGTGCACTCGTCATTAGTCAAACAGAAGTATTTATATATTTAACTTCTTCACAGGTGTGTCTGGTTGAAGAATTTGATATTCTGCAAATAGTCGGCGAAGGCTGGTTCGGGAAGATACTTCTTGTGGAACATCGAGCATCTGATACAGAGATTGTACTGAAAGCCTTACCGAAGCCTTATGTTTCTATTCGAGACTTTTATAGAGAATTCCATTACGGCTTACACCTCAGTGCACACAAAAACATAGTTACTACGTTTGATGTAGCTTTTGAGACTGCTGGATTTTACGTATTTTGTCAGGAATATGCTCCTTTGGGTAAGAAATGTCTACCTTTAAAAATAAGTTTTCTACAGTTATTAGTAAGATCATCCACGTATTTTTTTTCAATAACAATACAAAGATGCTTACTATTACAATTTCGCCAAACCAAAGTTTTACGCCGAGGTTAAAATTGATAAAGGGCTTATAAGAGCTATATTATAAGGTACTAATTTTTTTTCTGATACTTTTAAGTTATTTTTTTAGTTTTTCTATAGACTTAAATAAATGTAATAACTTCATTTTTAATAAGATTTTCAAAACTATCACCAAGTAAAGGCGTGATGAAGACCAATTTAACTGAATTAGTTCTCTACTAATGCGTCTACATTTGGAAAAGCGCCAAACTAAAGCTGAATGAATATTAAATCTGACTCATTTCTAACGCCGCATCATAAATCAACTAAAATAACCTATGGGCCTAAAAATGCTGAAATTTGTAAGTTGTAGGTATTCAATACTCAACTTAATTAATTAAGCCAAATGAATTTCAACTTTTTTTCAGGTGATCTCACATCGAACATGCTTGACACAGGGATTGGAGAAACTCATACAAAGCGAGTAGCGAGACAGTTATCTTCAGCTTTGGAACATTTGCATCAACGAGATTTAGTACATAGAGACGTAAAACTTGATAACGTGCTAATTTTTAAGTCAGATTTTTCCCGAATTAAACTTTGTGATTTTGGAGAAACCAGAAAAGTAAATTCATCAGTCAGAAGAAGAAACGAATGGCTGCCGTATTCCCCTCCTGAAGTATTAAAATTACCCATGGATGCTAGTTACAAGTAAGTAGTATGACTTACCTTGAAAGAGTTTTAAAAATAGTCATGACAATTTTTGCGGCTGAATCGTCATCATTGTTATCATGAGGCTATTTCAGTCCACTGCTGGAGCCAGACCTCTCCTATTGTCGATGTGTATGGACGCATTAGGAGGTATTGCTTATAGGCGCTATGCTGGGCAAACGGGTTGGTGATGATTACGTTGTTGCCCATCATCAATATTCAATAACAACACTTCAATTCAATCCCTTAGTCGAATCAATAAAAACTGTTGTATAGTTAACTATTTTTATTGGAAATAAAACGAATAAAGAGTTTTAAACGCACTTTGTTTTTAAATAAGTAAACATCTAATTGAAAATTTATTAGCATTAGACGGACTGAACATGTGTGAAAATTCCTAGCTGGACTATGTTTATCGTAAATTTGCTAAGAATGTAAGCGCCCATTACTCACTCGTATGTTTCTGTTTTAGAGCGTTAATAACCCACGACGTTTGGCAATTTGGAATTGTTATTTTCATTTGCCTCACTGGTTGCTTGCCATGGCAAAAAGCAGCTTTTGACGACCCACGATATACAAGGTAAGATTGTTGTTTAAAAATGATTGATCGAATTAACCCAAATAAAATAAAGAACGTGACTTTTTTTTATAACGTATTGTTTCCTTATATTTCCACTTGAAGAAATGGTTTCAATGGAGATAAAATAATATTACCGAATTATTCGAAGTTGGAACATTGCTTCTGTTGTTTAGGAAACTTCCTATTTATCGTTTAAAAACGTGTATGTTTCAGCTTTCATAATTGGTACAACAGTTCAAATCCCCTGAAAAAGCAACCAAAGCTATGGAAAATGGTATCATCGAAAGCCCAAAAAATGTTTAAGAAGTTTGTTGAACCCAGAGAAGAAAGAAGAGCTATTAATTTCCAAGAACTATCTAGATACTATGACGATCGGTGGATGGCTAAGGGATACACGGACAGAGTTGGTATGACGACATATGTATATGTTCGCCGAAATTATCGATTATAAATCGATTAAAAAAATATAGTAATCAGGAAACATTTTTTCTTATTTTCAGCTGGAAGTGACATAGATGAACTTTGCCCTTCAATGTACAGTTTTCACAGTGATGTGAATGAAAAAAATATCCTTCTAAAACATTTTAGAGATAATGGTATCGAAACTACCGTTGACCGTCAAGCCAAGAAACAAAGAATACGAGATTGGATACAGAACAGCGTTATTGAAGAAGGTGATGAAGACGTACGTATACCAATTAGTATTAGTTGGAAGATGTACTTACCTATTGTTAGTTTACCTGACCTATTGTAACTGTAAGTTTCCTTAAGATATTTGATATTTAAGAGGTATTTATTATTTTAAGGATGAAGAAAATCCTGAGCTGATGTTTGAAGAAAGTGACGAAGAACTTCAAGAAACTTCTCGAGGGCATCCGATTGATGAAAGTCATAGAGTTACATTGCGATATGATACAGAAAAACATATAAATCCTAGGACAGGTGAAGTTATCGAAGGAGTAAAACCTCCACCTGAAAAAAACCCACTTTCCTACGACGTTCAAAATATTGAACCAGTAGCTCCAGCAAATGTCGTTCGAAGGTACGGAGTCAAAGAAGAAGGCTCATCTCATAGCTCCACAAAAGACAGTGCATACGGGTCAATGGAAGGAAAAGTAAATACAAATTCTGCCACTTATAGAGTAGAAAATAAACATATCACTAGCGTAGAAAAGTCATATAACAATTCACCCAGTAGATCTTTAAGTGGTTCATCTATACCAAATCGTTCACCAATGACCACTCATGCTCAAAGAATACAAAAAACAGAAGAAGTATTTTCGAAAGAAATCGAAAGCGCAAAAGGTAGCACGTCGACACTGCATTCCGTAGCACATTCATCGAGATCTAACAGTTTGCAGATATCACGCAATGGTTCTCTCGATAGTTCATTAGTTCAAGTAAACCATGGTAATACTCAAAAAGATAATGTTATTGCAGCTTCTAGGCCAGACAATCCAGTCGTAAAACAAAATGGCTGCGGTCCGGGCCCGAAACAACAACAAACAAGACCTCAAGCATACGTATCTATGAAAGAAACGGCATACGATATTGTACGCACAGAACCTAATTCTACGACTGAAAATAACACAAACTTGACACAAGCATTAGTACCCGATAGTCCTTATACTTCAATGATGAATATTGTTCAGGGTCAGATTAAGATTAGTCCCCATGGTAATGACTCTAACCGAAATGTGGTTAACGTGTCTATTACTAACGTTAATCGGACTAAAAATAAATGATTGCTCAAAGTGGAGCACGTATGTATTAAAAAAAACTAAATAGGTGGACAACTCAAATTTGCACTTCTATTAAGTTTAAAGGTTGGTATAGGCATAACACAAGGTAATGAAAGGATCATTTAGTAATGCATGACCGAATACCCATGAGAAAATCCAGGAGCTGCAGTACAAAGAACGAAGGAAGGAAGAAGAGGATTACAGTTTTGAATAAATGGTAAAAAAACATCTTAGCATTAGATATATGCGGTTTATACACATATAATTGAACCTCACTTACTGTCAGAGATAGAAGTATAGCGCGCATGCGCATACAGCTACGAAAATCATAATGAATGATAATACTGCATAAACTATGGTATAGGTGAGAAAAAAAGGAGACGATTAATTATTTATTCGCAAAGGTACCCTGCAACGTTTTGCATTAAAGAGTGAGAGAGAGGTATATAAAATATATGTTATTTGGTTTCAACTACAGCTGCGGCCTTAATAGTTGTTGTGATAATTTCAATCACTCTTTTCATTCATTATAGTCTCCATGTTCAAATTGGAGTGATTTTTATTAACGGCGTAAGCATTCAATGTAAGTACTTCGCCATATTACCCGTATGCCGTATGGTATAATTATATTCATTATGAATTACTTCATGAGTTCATTTTTTTTTAAATCAGATAATGCTTTCGTTGGTGCATATGCTCTGTATTCACAAAAACAGATGCTTTATCCTGAACTTTCATATGGTAAGAAAACCGTTCATATGCTAATCAAAAATACTGAATAAGTATGTCCATCAACAGATCGAAAGCAACGCAACTAAATAAAATAATAATCATTGTCAGGATCAATCAGTGATTAGGTACTCAAAGTATACTCGTAGTATCGTTAGCCTCACGGCACATCTTAAAAGTGAATATATAGATTTTAGAACTTTATAGACCGGGAATACTCAAGACATGAATCGCTTTCGGAAGGTAGAAATAAGTAGGTAGGTACCTACCCAATGTACGTATAGCAAGAAATTATAACTTCTTAACTAAATTGCTCCAGTTTTTTGGTACATCCCTTATTACCATTAGAAAAGTCATAGGTACTCGCGGATTTTTCAGTATCATATGCAGCCTGTATAGATCTTAAAATATATTGTAAAATTAGGAAACTTGGTTTTAAATATGCTGGCTGTGATTTTATACCATGTTATCATTATGTAAAATATACTAAATTAAAAAAATATAGAGTGCATATTTGTATTTTTGTTTGTTGTTTTTTTAATTATGTATATTTCTAAAATTAAATAAAAGCATCAGTTTTTTAAGATTAGTCAAGAATGTCCATGTGAAAGTTTAGTATGTGCAGTTGTTAAAAATTGGATAGCCAATTATTTTTTAATTAATGAATTCAGGAATAGGCAATAAAACTTTGCAGCTAATATTACCAATATATATTTTTATTCATAACGTATATACCTATTTTAATTTGTATCGATATAATTATATAGATTACTACAAAGACATTTTTATGTTACTTAATTATGTGTAAGATTATATTTATTAAACTTTTCTAAAATTTTCAGAATGGTTTTATTTAATTTGTGCAGAAACTTTCCGAAATAGGTGTATGTACCTACATACAAATAACTCAAGTATTAGTTGCGTACTATCGCATAATATGAACATGGATTATATAGCGTTATGGTTATATTACATGGTTTGCTTATATTATAGTTTTTTTTTGTAGATCAGATAAACTGACATTGAGCCTAATTTAGCGAAAGTAACTGTATCGGCCGTGTTGCATGGAAATTAAAATATCTATAGCTATATTTTGAAATTTAGGTAAGTATTGGTAATTGGAAAACTTATACCGTGACAAGGCGGCAATGGCAAATAATCATATGGCCCGCTTGATGATAAGTAGTTTGCGCATTTTATGACCGTCTTCAACACCCGAAGCGTTACACATGTTCGTCTACCAGTTACTTACTTTACATAGCTATACGCATAGATTTTCGACAAAATCCATACTTTAGTCCACCCTTTTAGGCGGAATGTTTTATAAAGCGTATAAATACAACACGAAATAGTCTAGATAAACCACTAAAGAAAATATTCTGTCAGTTGGGATCGAGGAGCTAATAATCCAGAATATTGCATGTAACGAGTACACGAAAATAACGACCGTTATTTAAAATTACCTACGTTACAGCGCGCAACACTAGTCATAAGCATTACGTCAGTCAGCGGCTCGGTCGGCTTTTCTGTCAAATTTGACGTTTGCTTATTGTGATATTTGTGATACCGCGCGCGCTTAGCTGAGTGTATCAAAAAAATCAAATGGAAATTTACGCACTAACAACTTTTTTTATTTAGTTCTTAATTTAAGTGCAAATACAATACCTATAAGGAAAGTATTCCAAACGTAATACTTGCCGCAGTAAACGTATGCGGCAGAAGTATAATGCATTATAACCTCAAAGCTTAATTTGTTTTCCGTTATACATTTTCAAATCTGATAAGCTTAATATGCAGAAGTTACAGGATAGTGTTTTCTCGATCACAAAAACCACAAACCTTTCCCCTGCTGTGTTCAGTTATTTGCAGCCATCGGAGAATGCAGGTATGTTGATGACAGAATCGAAATGAGTAGGTAGTGAGTGCGAAAAAAAAATAGATTTTATGCGACCACGAAGGTCGCAGCTGGTCTGTTGACGAAGTTGATGTAATTACTATTTAATACCGTATTAGCCCATTTCATGGACATACACTAATTATTTTTATCAATGTGCATAATTTTGGAGCTTTATTTCTATTTAGAAATTGATTTAAATCACAACCAAAATTTTTTATTGTTCACAGCTATTTATACTGAATTGTTCCCAATTCTACAGATATCTTACACTTATACAGAATTTCATGTGTACATATTCTCAATACTACAGATTTAATTGCAATATCAAGTGCATCCCATTAACATAATAAATGTAATATCTGTTTTTCAGAAAATGTTCCTTTGGGAGGCATTCTTAGTGACACAAAACATGGTTGGCTGGCACTGGGCTCTAAGTTCTGTGTGGTTGACCTCAAAACCGGATTGAAAGTAGCTGCTAGGACTTTTGGAGTCCCTTACAGGTAAGACTAGTTTTTAATGACAAATGTCCTATAGGAGCATTCCATGAAAACATCTACTTTTTGTCGCTTACAACTCGCTATAAAATATATATATAGCTACCCTAATAAAATATGCTACCTGCTAGGAAACACTGTCAATCTTAAAGCCTTGATATGTTATTATTATGCCGTAACTCAGCTTACTAATTTAATTTTTCAAAAGTATTCAAAAGACAGTGTCGCTTACAACATGTTTTCATGGAATGCTCCTATAGCAATCACAATGGTAAGGATGAAGATAGACACATATTGGAATGCCTAATGTCTCACGCAAATTGGAGCATTTGAAGCACCAGTAACAGGCTAGGCCCAAATGTACAATAACAAATCTTTGTTTTAAAAAAGTCATTTTGCAACATGATCATACTCCTGAGATTCATGTGTCCATAACTAATGGCTGTCCGCTAAAAGTGTCCATTTATGGTATTAACAACTATCCTAGAGGTGAAGAAACTAGACAATTTAGTGACAAACTGTTAAACTAAACCTAGACAAGTAGACATTAAGAACAGATGAATATTTTAATTCCTAGTCCAATCTAGTCCAGGCCTCCACAATTTCCTTCCCATCTTTGCTCTGCTCCATCTTAAAACAGCTCACAAGTTTTCTTGCTGTACTGTGATTTGGCTAGGGTTTTACTCACTTTAAGCATAGACAGAGAGAATCATACAGACATTCTTACATTATTGTTATTAACACAAATAAAATATGTATATTGGTGCGCGCCAGCCCCAACACCATCATGAAGATGATAGGAGACAGGCTGGACTGTCCGTATTTGATTCGCTGTAGTCAGCTACAAGCACTGTTTCAGAAAAAAAAGTCTAAATTATTATTATAAGTACTAACATCACTACAATTTAAGTTTTTACTAACCATGATATGAGTGTAACTTACTGGAAATAAATGATTTATTATTATTATATTGTATTGTGTTTTGTTGCTACTGCTAAATTTGTTTGGCAGACGTTAATGTTATAATATAAATCAATACTATTATTATGGCATTTATTTCAGCAACACCAACTGCTCAATCACCAGTGTAGTAGAACTACCCACACCACTCACCGAAAACTCCAAGCAGCTGATTATCTGCCTTGAATGCGAGGACCTCACCGGCCTCATTTGCATACTCCACATGAACGGCTCGCAGATACTTCGCACTATCCAGACCGATGTGGTGATTACAGAGATCACTGTCTGTGATGAGGTTCCAGATGGTCCGTTGACGTGTTTTGATGGAGTTATCATGGCCGGTTCGAAGAGAGGAGAGATCTTCGCTTTTGATCTTAATAGAGCTAGCCTTATACAAGGTAATATATTTTTAAGACATCCGATTTATTGCTTTAAAATTTTGTGACTGATTTTCAATAATTAATTCAACATTACTAAATGGTAGCTATTTTATAAATCAATAAAATATTTACAGAGAAATGAGGTACAACGCAATGTTTTCTAATATATTGGCTGTCATGTACTTCATCAGTGGGATTAGAAGTATGATGAGGCTATGGCAGGCAGTCAACATGTTAAATCTAAAATAATATGCAAATTTAATCTATACAGTATGTCCTGCACATTCATTTTGGAGAGATATCTTTTACTAACTAAAACTATTTGTTGCTAAGCTTACTAATAAAAAAAAAAATTTTTTTGAAAATTGAAAAGTACTTTAACTATGTAATTTTTTCCAGCATTGAAAGACACATCGCAAGGCTACGAGCATCTAGTCCGAACAGAGTCCAACCCAGCCAACTTAGCATTCCTGTCACTCAATGCTGTGCCCCAAATCGACCAACACCGAGACCAGGCCTTAGAAAACGATGATCACTTAGCAATAATCCTTAACGAAGACTCTCTTGTGGACGGCCAGTATTTATTCAGGAACCCCGATGGCTCAATACGGATGAAAGCGAAACAGGATCATATAAGAGTGTCGTCTCTCCAGTATATTCCTCAGTTGGGCAGTATGGCGGTTGGATACAATTTCGGAGCATTCCATATTTGGAATATGATGAGTTTGGAGTTGGAATTCGCGTCGCAGGTCAATCGAGAGTGCTTGCCGGTTACACATTTTGGATTTCAGGTAAATTTTCGATCATATGAGAAATCAATTAGATTCTTATATTACCATAGTGTCATTCATAGGGAGTGTGCCCACAATTTATAAGTCTATAGCGTAATTAATTAATTACATCTACAATCAAGAACTAAAGTGAATAGAAAAAACTAATTCTTTCGAAAAACAACATACATGTTCGGCCATGATATTTTTGTATGTTTATTTGAATCTTCGTCAAGCAAGAAGCCAACCTATTCAATACTTTATAAAAAAAAACAGTCGAATTGATAACCTCCTCCTTTTTAAAGTCGTTTAAAAAATAGAAATAATGTATGTGTTCCCATCATAATTTGTAAATCCCGTTTTGAAACAGTAGAGAAACAGTTACTGCCATAGAAATCAGAAATACAACATATTTTTTTTAGGTTTTATACAATATTTCATTTTTTTCATACTAACTTGTACCACCCCTATTTAGATTACGTGATGATGACAGTATTATAATAAAATAAACATTTCAGGAGCCTTGTGACGACCCAAGAGCCTTCTGCTACCTGTGGGCAGTGTTCTCTGTCCTGGAACGGTTCGAAGAAGAGGAGTTTCCACTGGCAGTGATGTATTCCCTCACCTACCAGGGCAAGAGGATGCTGTCTGACACCAAGTGTCTCTATCAGGTATGTGGTTCTGGACATTTTCATCATCAGCCTATGTTAGTCCACTGCTGGACGTAGGCCTCTCCTATTAACTATGCGTATAGACGCATTAGGAGGTAAATGCCCATAATCGCCACGCTGGGCAAGCGGATTGGCGATCGCAGTAATGTGTCCACTATGATGACGCTGCTGCCCATCATCAATCTTATAGAATGATCAGTGACACTTCAACCCCTTAGTCGACTCTTACGACACCCGCAGGATGAGTTGCGGTGGTGACAAATGTATTCTTACTGCCGTCACCACACGGACATTTTAGTTTGGGTTTAATAATAACGACAAAAAATGCGAACATATATTTTTTTTATACCACGTCGGTGGCAAACAAGCATACGGCCCGCCTGATGGAAAGCAGTCACCGTAGCCTATGGGCGCCTGCAACCCCAGGGGTGTAACATGCGCGTTGCCGACCCAATAAGAACTTGTACACTCCTCTTTTGAAGAACCCCATACTGTAGGCCAACGGGAAAACCTCGGCAGGAGCTCATTCCACAGACGGACCGTCCGCGGGAGGAAGTTCCTTTGAAACCGCACGGTGCGCGACCATTAAATTTAGGTTTATTAAAATATTTATCTATAACATAATTTCAGTTGAAGATTGCTCAATATATTTGGAGCATTAAGAGGATTTGGATCAAAGTAACTTCGGCAAAAACCCAAAAAGAGCATGTTCATTGTACTTTTTGATGTTACAAGATCTTACTTATATGCTTCACTATAAGTATTGTTGTTTATCTATCAAATAAACAGTATTTAACAGAATAAAAAGTAAACATTTTAGGCTAGTGATTCTTTTCAGGCTGTAGTTATCAAAGAACAAAACATATTGGTTAATTTGGTTATGGATGATTGATAAGGCAAAGAACTTTTCGCGAAAATGTAATTTAGTTTCCGAAGTACTATAGTTGTAATTTTTTTTGCAATTCTCTCTTCCTCTAAAACCCGATGCACAATTGCACATAAGTGCCGATCCGCGTCGATTGACGTCTTTCTCGCTGTTATGCCATCGACATAATGCTTTTTTTCGATCCACTTAAGACGATTATGCGTCGATTAATTTGGTGAGACACTTATCACTCAAAATACAGACCAGGTAGTCATAATTTTGATGTGCGATCATCTTAGTTTACAAAGGAGAATGGGCAAAAATGTATGGACCCTGGCCTAATAGCCAATAACAACAAACTATATATTTTTGGAAAGGTTGTTTTGTACTCTACAATTTTTGTTTAGGCAGAGACGGTTTAACAGCTGTGAGAAAAAGTTATAGCTAAAACAATAATTTACCAATGAGACATTTATTTCGTAATATTCACCTTTGAATATTTATTGGACAACATTCAATGATTCTTAAATGTATTTTTATGTACATATACAGAGTATCTTACGAGACTACGACATATTTGTGGAAATTAAACACTTTACTAACTTAAGACTTATTAGGTTAGGAACGAGTAATAATGACGGTCACTAACTGTCAATCACGAACACTTACGATAGTTAAATACTCTGTAACTCCCACTTTTTAAGTGCTATTAAGTTTCTTCACACACATATTTGGAAGTTCCTGCCATAGTAAAAGTTACGGAGCTTAACATAAGCTATCCAGAGGCATACCGTTTGTCGTTATTGGTTAATAGGCCAATTTGCCCACCCTCCTTTTACGAAGAAGCCGGCCAGCTCCTGGGTTAGTTTTAATATAATGGTTTGTTTCAGGAGTTCATGATGGCGACGATGAGATTCCAAGTGGAACTGGGCGTGATGGACAACGAGCACCTCGTAGGAGGTCGCTGTGTGTCGTGTCACGCCTACTCCGTGCGGTCATCGCTGGGCGAGGAGGGGGAAGACAGTGAGTCAAAGTCTAAGTTATAAATTCAAACCCCGGATGACGGGAGCAAAAATGCGTTTGTCACTAGTGCTTAGTTAAATATCGACTTTTCTATCGACATCCATACCAACATTTTATGAATTACAAATGTAAATGTAATGTAATGTAATGTATTGATCAACAGTAATTTAGGCAACCGTACGTAATCAGAGGCATTGCGATTTAAAATTGATAAACAATAATATGTCAATAATACCTAGTACCATATGACAGTTACAAAATCGAAATTAAAGCCTAAAAAGCAGCTTGAATGTCGCTCAGAATTTCAAAGGGCACTTGTTAAGATTACTTTTACATCCTCGGCGAAATTATTCACAAAAAATATCAGAATGTGTTGACTAAAAAAATTGGTGAATTCATATTAAAAATGTTATATATTTTTTGATATCTGGAAAAGAAGTGGAACTACTAAGGAAACATAATTAGCATAATCTATAAATTTCAAATTAAAAAATCGTTCATATGGATGTCGATAGAATAGCCGATATTTAACTAAGCACTAGTGACAAACGCATTTTTGCTCCCGTCATCCGGGGTTTGGTTATAATAATAATATTTCAGCCTATATAATGTCCCACTGCTGGGCACAGGCCTCCTCTCATATACAAGTATGAGAGCGATTGGGCTATAGTCCCCACGCTGGCCCTAAGCGGGTTGGGAACTTCACATACACCTTTGAATTTCTTCGCGGGTGTATGCAGGTTTCCTCACGATGTTTTCCTTCACCGAAAGCTAATGGTAAATATCATCTGATATTCCGTACATAAGTTTCGGAAAAACTCATTGGTACGAGCCAGGATTTGAACCCACGACCTCCGGATTGAAAGTCAAACGTCTCAACCACTGAGCCACCACCGCTGTAAGTCTAAGTCAAGTTATATTAAAACTTAAACAAATAATCTACA
Source organism: Thaumatotibia leucotreta (assembly GCA_025490895.1). Lineage (NCBI taxonomy): Eukaryota > Metazoa > Arthropoda > Insecta > Lepidoptera > Tortricidae > Thaumatotibia > Thaumatotibia leucotreta. The sequence goes on from JALPQI010009118.1 coordinate 22,392, forward strand.
CACGCACGCAAACACAGACAAAAACACAACTCTGCACAATCATTAAGCACACTAACACACCATACACTTTTAGTAAAGGTTGCACAGAAACAGCTTTTATAAACTCTGACAGCGTAGCGACCACTATTTAGGGACCAGTTTGAAAACCAGCGCTGGGCTGCATAGCTTGGCACATGCTGAAACTGGGACCCATTTGCCTATATTTAAGTTTGTTTTTAACGTTTATTGTAGTGATTGTTTTCTTTCTTTTTATTTTATTTTAATTCTTTTTTTTTCTTTTCTTTCGTATTGTAATTGTATATTTTCTATTTAAGGCAAATAAAAAAATTCTTATTCTTATTCTAAGGATTCTTTATTCAAATTGGGATAGCAACAAACTCTTCAATAAAACTACTTCCGGTTCTAACCCTACGTCACTGACCCGAGAAGAACCGGTAAGAAACTTGGCCGGACTTGTCTGCAATAGCCCTTTCCTTGTTTACTACGGAACCCTTATAGTTTCTCCATGTCCGTTGTAGGAGCGTGGTAGATATAAGAATATAAGTAACTGCAAATATAATATATTCATATCATATTATGATCTGTGTTTCTCTCCTAACTACCTTCTTTTTTATACGACCTTAAGAATTTGGGCATTTTCGCGAGAAGAGATCCAGATTTTTTTTTTTTAAGGTAGGTAAATTTAATGTTTTTCCTACTCAGAATAACGAGTTCTTTCAATCTAGGAGAAAAAAAGTACAAGAAAAAAATGGTCCCACATTTTTCATACATTTTACATGCTCTCCACTTTGTAACCGCTGTACAAAGTGTTTGAAATACGGTTACGTAATAGAAACAAAAAGTTGGGACACTTATTTTCTTCTAGTAGGATCGAAAGAGCTCGTGATTCTGAGCAGGAAAAATATAAAATTTACCTGTTTCAGAAAAATAAGTTTTTGGATCTCTTCTCGCGAAAATGCCAATTTCTTAGCTTACCCCTTTATTCATAAATGTCTCCTAACTTAACAAGCCACTAAGTATTCTTTGTCCCTTTCGATCATGTAGACATTTGGATAAGACCGAAAGAGAAAAAATACTTAGCGGCTTTTTAAGTTAAGAGACGTTTTTGAATAAGGGGGTTAATCTATAACATTCTGAATTATTACTTATTAGCTAACAAGTGTTTCTCGCAACCCATTTTCTTATACGACCTTTGTCAACAGATATGCTGAACATCTGTCAATTAGTATGGGAGTGTTGGGGTGAGAACGTCAACTCCTCAACGGAGTACGGGATGCTGTTATTCGACTTGGACCAGTGGTACAAGGATCAGATGCCGTGTGAGTGTATTTACTTATTTTTCATCACTAGGGGTCGGAACGGAACTATGGGTGCAAAACTTTAACAAAACTTGTCAAGTGGACTTGACATAGCACATACATCCATAAAATATACATATCTACAAACCCACACATTGTAAGTTTAAGATTTCGAGATAGGGAATAAAATTGGATACAGATTTTTCAATAGTATTCGTATTTTTCTTGGCTGAAGTGTTCCCATATGTCAATTTTAAAGTTTTGTTAAAGTTTTGCACCCATAGTTCCGACCCCTATTCATCACACTTGCTTTCTAAGCGCGTCATTACTTGCATGCATGGCGGGAGTTATAGAAAAGTTGAATTCCCTAGGGAATTATAGAAATATTAGTATGTCATTTAATAATATTTTATCTTAACACTTTTTTTAGACTTGCGGACTAAACAGTAAGTTTTAAGACAAAATATCGTCGGCTGACAAGCAAAACTCACTATAAAAACTGTCACTACTCTTAGCAACCTCTTATGTCAGTATTAAATCGGAACTGAGATAGGAGCTATATTTCAAGTAGGTATTTGTTACTTAGTGAGTTTTACTTGTCAACCGACGATATTATTAAATGACATACTAACATTTCTAAAACTCCCTAAAGAATTTAAATTTTCTATAACTCTCGCGATGCATGCAAGTGTGATGAAAATATCGTCGGCTGACAAGCAAAACTCACTATAAAAACTGTCACTACTCTTAGCAACCTCTTATGTCATTATTGAATCAGAACTGAGATACGAGCTTTATTTCAAGTAGGTATTTGCTACTTAGTGAGTTTTGCTTGTCAGCCGACGATATATTGAATCGAATTAGTTAAAATAATTTGATTTATTTTTATTCACGGAAACTAACTGTCAGTCAAAACTTGGGACGAATGCTTTCCTGTTTATTAGAACCAGGGCCAGTAATTTTCATGCCGATGACACCAATTTGACGTCACGCTCCATTTAGGGTGATCCCAAATAGTTTTATTGATAATTATTAATCATTAGTCATCAATAATTTTAATCATGTACAAATAGCTTCAAAAGTAGTATATTTACACGTGAAATAAATAATACCTCTTGATACGTGAATGATAAGTAAATCTATATGATTTGTTTCCATACATACATTTTATTTAATCATATTGTTAACACATTTCCATAATTACGTAGAAAACAGAATTCCTCTTTATCGTAAAGCACGTATCAAATAGGTATTATGTATTTCACGTGTAAACAGACTACTTTTGAAGTTATTTGTACATGATTAAAATGATTGACGACTAATGATTAATATTTAACAATAAAACTATTTCGGATCATCCTAAATGGAGCGTGACGTCAAATTGATGTCATCGGCATGAAAGTTACGGGCCCTGATTAGAACACACGTTAATTTTGATATAACCTTCCAGCAACATACCCTTTACAAAGCAACGCCTTCATGAGCGCCTCCTGGTGCGGCCAGCTCACCTCCGGCGCTACGAGGACCCTCGACGTTCGTCTCCAGCCTGTCACCGTGTCACCATACTCGCACGCCACTCGCCTGGAGGAACACTTCTACCCCAACTCTTTACACTACAGTAAGTTGATTTACTTGACACTACTACCTTGTTTGCCACCGACGTGGTATAAAAAAAAATGTGTTATTGTTACTGGGCGCGTGCTGACGGCGGTAAGAATACATTTGTCATCAGCCCAAGTCTTCCCATGGGTGTCTTAAGAGTCGACTAAGGAATTGAAGTGTCTTTAAAGAGTCTTTGATCGATGACCGATGATGAGCAGCAGCGTCATCATAGTGGGCACATTACTGCGATCGACAATCTGATTTTATGATGTGTGTGTCACTATAACTAGCCCAACATACACAGTCTAGCCACTAGAACGTCCGTCTCCAACCCGTCACCGTGTCACCATACTCGCACGCTACTCGCCTAGAGGAACACTTCTATCCCAACTCCTTACACTACAGTAAGTAATATTTTCTTCAGTTACCGCGAGGATTACTCATGAAATAAAACTATGAAAACGGATAAACTCGCGTATATTAACTAATTTTAACTTCATTCCGACGTTTCGAACACTTTACAGGGTTCGTGGTCTGCGGATGACTGACAATGGAGGAAATTTGATAGATCTACCTCCATCAAAATCACGAACCCTGTAAAGTGTTCGAAACGTCGGAATGAAGTTAAAATTAGTTAATATACGCGAGTTTATCCGTTTTCATAGTTTTATTTCACTATAGTAAGTGTTATACGCACGCCACTCGCCTAGAGGAACACTTCTATCCCAACTCTTTACACTACAGTAAGTGTTATTGTTACTGGGCGTGTGGTGACGGCAGTAAGAATACATTTGTCACCAGCACGACTCTTCCCGTGGGTGTCGTAAGAGTCGACTAAGGGATTGAAGTGTCACTAAAGAGTCTTTGATCGATGACCGATGATGAGCAGCAGCGTCATCATAGTGGACACATTACTGCGATCGACAATCTGATCTGATGATGTGTGTGTCACTATAACTAGCCCAACATACACAGTGTAGCCACTAGAACTAACGTCCGTCTTCAAACGGTTACCGTGTCGCCATACTCACACGCCACTCGCCTAGAGGAACACTTCTATCCCAACTCGTTACACTATAGTAAGTGTTATTGTTACTCACATTAAGTGTTGTTGTTCACATTGCTGCGATCGCCAATACGCTTGCCCAGCGTGACGATTATGGGCATTTACCTCCTAATGCTTCTATACGCATAGTTAATAGGAGAGGCCTACGTCTAACAGTGGACTATCATAGGCTGATAATGTGATGTGATGATTGTTACTGGGCGTATGGTGACGGCAATAAGAATACATTTGTCAGCACAACTCTTCCCGTGAGTGTTGTAAGATCCGACTAAGGGATTGAAGTGTCACTAAAGAGTCTTTGATCGATGACCGATGATGAGCAGCAGCGTCATCATAGTGGCATTTTTCTCCCGCCGTCCGAACTTTGGTTATTAGTTTCCCATACAAACGTAATCCATTCGACTAATATATTATCAAACCGCGATCAGAAGTAAATTTGAAAATACTGTTGACACAACAAATGACTCAACATTTACCAAGAAAAGAGTTGTTTATAGATGTAGTGAGTGATTAATTGATCTATTGTCTGTAAGTCTCTGCTGTTAAACTATAAATATAATCTAGATTGACTTTGTGAAAACAGTACTTTCAAATTTACTTCTGATCGCGGTTTGATAATACAAATATATTCCTTGACAAAATAATCAAAACCCGTTTTATTCCAGACTGCATCTGTCTAAACACATCGGACACATGCATCCTAAGTACAGTCGGCATCCAGCGGCAGATCATATCGTCGCTGGACTCTGTGGGCCCCACCGCGCTACTCAACCCGGGTCGACTGTACCTCGCCAGTCGCGACGCAGGGCTCGCGCCGCTGTATGACACTTGTGCTAGCGACGCCACTCCGGTGAGTACAGTCAGCCTAGGTACAGTCGGATTCCAGCAGTTCATATCGTCGCTGGACTCTGTAGGCCCGACCAATCAGCTTGGTCAGCATAAAATTTTGTAGTTTTTTAACACACTTTCGTAGTTTTGTTCTTATTTAAAAACCACAAAATCTATTTAGAAAAAATCTTTTTCTATCGAAATTACATAGTATTTCCGAGGGTAGAAATAGATTTTAATTACTTTATGATTCAGATTATAAATTAATATTTGGACAAAATAAATACTAGTTATAATTTAATTACATTTAAATCTTACGTTATTTTCAAACCCATCGGTATGAAATACGCTAAATACGCGTGTGCTTGTTTTTAAACTACAGGGCGCTGGGAGCAGGACCCGCAAGCAATAAAATATCTAAAATTTTAAATTGATACTTTGTCTTCAGGAGGAGCAAAGACGATTCCTACTGTCGGTAGCTCTAGAAGCTCGCTTATCTCGGTTTCTGCAACGATGTGCCCACGACTGGGCAGCTGGGAGTCATCATGGCGTGGGTTGCACTCTTCCCTTCCTGGTCAGTATAATATATAATCTTTGTGTTACGAATTTTGTGTGTAACAACTTTTGGTACTGAAACACAAATTCTAATTTTCTATAAGCGATCAACAATACGAATCTATATCTTTTAATTGCCCCATTTTATACTTCGTTTTTTTTAGCATTAGAAAGACCTTTGCAGAACGAGATATAAGGTTTTTTTTACAGGCAAATTCTGCGGATAGAACAGTGAATACGAGTTATTAAATATCACAAATTTATTATCATGCTATATTAATACATACATTACTCAGTGTTGTGAACAGATAAGAAACATAATGTTAGTTAATTTATATTCTAAGATGAAAAGATAAGAATTTTAATAAATTGCGTTTGCAAATTTTCATGGAAAGGTTGTACATTAAAAAACCTAAAGAGGCAGAGTTCTCACACAATTTTAAAATGTCACTGTCACAATCTATCATTCGATTTCATATTGTTGTCGGTTGAGTCGGTTGTGTTTTATATTGCTGTTAGCTTACTTAAAGATTGTTGTTATCGTTTTTGTTCAATTTCGTTATTAATTGTTGATCTATTTTGTTTGTTGGTGCACATTTCAAATGGATGATGTCGTAGCCGGTTCCGGCGTAACGTTCACCTCTAAAGAAGAAGCGGCAAAAGCAAAATCCTGTGACTGCCATTGAAAAGCGGATGGTGGTGAATATTTACAAATTAAATATTCACCACCATCCGTGTGAAAAATACTGCTGAGACTGCTAGCATATCGTTGGCTACGGTATACAACATTTTAAAAGAAAATACATTTTTAAATGAAATTAGATAATGTAATAGATAACACAGTGGAAAAATTTATTATAAACGTTGGTGGTTCCGAGTCCTCGGACTGTTCCACTGACAGTGAATAAAACTATGTATGTTATCTGAGTTTTATTTTCTAATTTGTTACCAAATTCAAACTACATTAGAGCGTCCCAGATTAAAGCCGCCTATAATGGCGACAAATACTAAACGACGTTGCCGATGGGTAGGGTTGTCTTAGTATTGTTATCTGCTCAGTCTTTATGACACCGTGTCCGCTTTTATACCGATAGTTTTAATCCTTAAATGCATGACTTTTAAAAGTATTGGGAGTGCATAATGTAAACTAGATTAAATATGCAAATATTGTTAAATTTTAGACTGTAAACTTCATTAAATTCAGTAAATGTAAAATAGGTACGATATGAGTTACAAATTAAAAAAAAAACTTAGTTAAAAACTGCCAAACACTAAACGAAAAACTTTCAATATTTAACTTTTTTCTAAATTGCCGCCATCTTGCTTATAAAACACTTAAAACTTTTTTAAATACAGTTTTGCCAACAAATTAATAATAAATGTGAAAACTATGCGTTCAGCTATCGGTAAATATCAAATTATATGTATGTACATAAGTTCCGATAAATTCAATGGTATCGGCCTAAATCGAAGAAGGAAGGTTTACGACCACTGCTTCTTTGTTCACCCGTTTGACAGATAATTCTAATCTTAAATAAAACGAAGTATACTACCACCCAAGGTTTTTGGACAGAGTACCACAGAGTTCGAATGACTAACTATCGTAACAGAATTGGAATAGATCTGCGACCATATATAACATAAACGTCTAACGCCAGCTCACAAATGCCACCAAAACTAATTGTTCAATTGTGCCAAGATGGGCAGGACATAGCGCTTTTCTTAACACCGCGCATATTTCGGCGCAACATCTTTGAGAAATATTTATAGAATGTAGCGAATCAAAACTTTGATGGACCAATCACAACTATTTTTAAATGGCGGTTTAAGTTTTTATAGGTTGACATTGAAATTCATTGCCGTGATGCATTGAAGATGACACTTCTCAATTAAAATTCAGGACCGTTTTTGAAAGGCAATTTATTATGGCGTGCGGCTTCCATGTTTTATTTGTTCGTAGGAATAGATCCATGTGATCCATTGGACATGGCGTCTGTCAAAGATCTCTGGTATTGCTTTATTTATTGAAGCTCTTTTTGTGTTTGTCAGGTGGAGTGGTGCTGGCGTCGCGCGCTGCAACTGAAGGAGAATGCGAAGGAACTGACTGCCCCTCTGTTCACCTCCTCTTCGCTGCCGGACAGGTAATCCACCCTCGCAATAGGGATGATGACTGTAGTTAAAATAAATTATTTAACATCATGTACGACATAATACACGAAGAAATTATTACTAAGATGTAGATCACAGTAATTTTTTTACGGAACTTCTATTTAATAAATTGAATAGAACTTAAAAGAGTAGGTCATTTGGCAGTACTCAAACGTGACGTCACTTTTGAGTATTTCATATTAAATTCCATAGTGGTAATCGTTTTGACAGTTCGAAAAAAGATGCTGATTTGACTTGCCAGTCATCATCCCTATTAGGGTTTTCAATATTTTCTCTACCACCAGCGGGGGCTACGTATAGTTGCCGATTTCTAAGAATGAAATATTGACAGTTTAGACATCAACCCTATGTTTTAAGACTATCAGAAAAACGGTGAGTCTTACAATCATTTTAATATGGTTTAATCTATAACTGTCAATAGTTCATTCTTAGAAATCTGCAACTATAGGCGTGAGGTCCTACTTTAAACTGAACAAAAATTATCGAAATTCTATTTCGGTTCATTCTTTGGCTTATTTTTGTAGGTACTGTGAAAATGTCTTCTGATTTTTTATTTCATTGCAAGTTTGAGAAAAGCACTACACAAATCTCAGCGAGAAACTAAGATCCCAGCGTATTTTCAGTTTCTTAAGCCAGATATATCTCCTTGGCCTGTGACCCTTTCCCGTCCTCTATAGTAATGTATAGGTAATTTCACCAGAGTTGAGGTGAATGATTACACACACACTCCAAATTAAGTGCTAATTGCAAAAAATTTAGTGAATAAATGAATGACTTGCGTCGAAATATTAAAGCAAATCCCTTGAACAAACTTTTTGGTTAATCTTACAGTTGCAATCGGGTTTGCTGTCAGTACGAAAAAAGAACACTAATTTCAAATTCCCCGTGTGTTTACATGACATGTTGATGTGTTCGTGACCTCAACTCTCGTGGAACTATCTATACTATTAGTTTAGTGTACGACTATTTCAGTTTATAACCGATTTGTTCCAGAAACGTGGTCCGTTGCCTGGAGCACTGCGTGCAGCAGCTGACCCAGCTGACCGGTCTACTTGATGCTATTCTCACTAAATGCTGCAACCTCATCGTTCCGGACGGTAAATATATATTTCTCAAACATGCAAAAGTATGACGTTGCAAGCGGATGACCTCGAGATAATAATAAAGGATTTTCATACGAATTTAACGGCCTAGGCCGGTAAGTTTTTTTTTTAAACGTGGCGTCGGTTTTCATGGACAGGCTAAACAGCTAAATTCTGTTTTTTTTTTATTATCTAATTTTTATTTCATTGCATATGTTTGGGAAAATATTTATATAAAATATATCTATTTTATGTTTCCCGTAGTCGCACCTCTTATGCAAAACATGGTTTCATTAAAAGAGCGTGTAGGCTCTATGACGAAATGTATCAAAAAATTGATGTTTTCCGTGAATCACTTTGTAGCTTCAACCGGTTATCATTGCAATGTATTCAACATTACAACTATAATACTTACTTTTCATTTTAAAATTGTTATCTTTCTATTTTTAATAACTTACTTACGTAATTCAGTGACATGTGTGTCGGTGCACCTTGGTTGCACTGTGTCATGACTCTTGGCTTGGAATGGCCCTTACGAGTTCTTCAATAAGGTTCAATTTAGACACCGTGGCGGGGTGCCTTTCCGTTTGCGCTGACTCACATATTATTTAGTTGCCCATTTAGGTTTTTTTTGTTTTACATTATTTAGTTAAGGAGACAGTAAGTCTGCTATTGTAATAGTTTATAATGTATCAAATGTAAGCACATGTGACTGTTTGTTTCTGAATAAATAAAATAAAATAATAAAAAAAGGCACTATACATGCCTCGCCGTGAAATGGGCTTACCGGCTTCGTATCACTGTCCGTCCATACCTACATAGCCGATAAGCCCATCTTTCCCAGCGTCTGCGGTAAGGTACTATTATCGGATTCAATCTCATCACACATCACTGGTGTATTAGCACCGGAAGCGCATGACTGAACGTTCCTGACAAGTCCTGTCACTTTTAGCGGAAACTCGGATATTCTGGAAAGAGACGCGGTTAAAGGACGTTTGCTAATTCGAATCGTTTGTGTAATTCGATACCTAGATTATAGAGCTTTATTTTGTACATGGAGTGTTTAATTTACTAAAGTATATGTTTTTAAATTTAAATATTTACCCTGTAAATAAATGAAGCTTTGTATTTTTCACTAAATTTTCAAACAATTTCGTTAATTATAATCAATGTGGAACGACTCATTTATGAATATTTGACGTTTTGTCATCAGTCAAACAAAGGAAAAGATGATTGGATGAGATTATAAGAAAAACACAACTTACATTTTCATATAAAAAATAACACTGTAGTTTATAATAATTATTATACACATATTGGTACCTTACTGCTCTAATGCCATAGCTAGCGTATTTCGTGTCAGATATATCCGAGCAGCCAGGGTGCCCTTATATCTGAGCAGACCACAGAATTAGATTTGGATAGAAGAAACAAGTTCATTCATTGTATGGCGGCCGAGCGTGTCAGATTTTGTACTGAAGTTGTTACTTGCCTATGATTTTAAATATGTCTCAGGCCCTTGAGTATTCATATTTTTTTGTGTTGTTGCAATTAATATTACTTAAGGAGGCATTATTAATGTTTTTGTTCACTTCAACTTACAAAATTTGACGCCTGAAAGCTGCAAGCTGCGATTAAAGACGGACAACTCAGTGGATTTCACAGAGTTCATTTGACACGCTAAGTAGATACGTTTGCTTGATGTATGGTATATATGACATCTGTGGAGCAGGCCTATATAGTCATTGCATTAACTAACTTTGGTTTTAGCTCTGAGCGAAATCGAGGAGAAATACAAAGGCGTGGGTACAGTGTCGCTGTACTTCCAAGTGGTGCAGTGGTTCCTTCGCGTGGGTCTCCTCCCGGAGCGCCACCACGACCTGCCCTACCCGGCGAGACAACTGTACGAGATCTATACTAAGAGGTAACCAATACAAAGGCGTGGGTACAGTGTCGCTGTACTTCCAAGTGGTGCAGTGGTTCCTTCGCGTGGGTCTCCTCCCGGAGCGCCACCACGACCTGCCCTACCCGGCGAGACAACTGTACGAGATCTATACTAAGAGGTAACCAATACAAAGGCGTGGGTACAGTGTCGCTGTACTTCCAAGTGGTGCAGTGGTTCCTTCGTGTGGGACTCCTCCCAGAGCGCCACCACGACCTGCCGTACCCGGCGAGGCAACTCTACGAGATCTATACTAAGAGGTATGTATTGTATCGCTTATAAGATAAGACCTCCTATTGTCCGGAGCGTTCAAAAAAACTTGAACTTTTGCCTTTATTGCCATAACGATAGAAGAAAGGTGTTTTTTTTTTTATACCACGTCGGTGGCAAACAAGCATACGGCCCGCCTGATGGAAAGCAGTCACCGTAGCCTATGGGCGCCTGCAACCCCCCCAGGGGTGTCACATGCGCGTTGCCGACCCAATAAGAACTTGTTTAGTTTTGTTTAGAACGTGTTTAGATTAGCGTTGAAAATGTCGGAAAAAAAATGTTTTTTTCGGGAATGTATGAAAACTTCGTTGTTTTTCCGTTTTTTTAGGGTTTTTACAGAAGTTTTTACTGTCACTGTCAATTGCCATCTATTGAAATTGACTTTTCCTCAGTGACATCGCGTTCACTTGGTATAAGTAAAAATTAGACCTACTTTACATTGGTTTAGAGTTGAAAATTAAAGTAGATAATTTCATTGTTTTTTTTTTCGAAAAACTCAGGAAAAAAACGAGCGTGTTTGGAAAGAAACTGGATTTAATCCGGTTTTCAACGCTAATTTAGATACACTGCAATTTTGCTAGGCATCTAACGGGCCAGCAAGGCGGTGGCAACTGACAGGTTATTGCTGGTCTCCTGTTCGTTGCTGCCGCGATTTGGGCTCCACTTTCACTTACGATCAGGTGAAGTGGAGCCACTTTGTTGTGCCAATATAAAAAACAAAAATATATATTTCTCAGACATTCAATGAAATATTGTCTTTACGTTCCTTAAAATAGACTCGGAAGTATCGCTTTTAGGGCGCAGTAACTCACTGGGATGGAAATGGAATTTCATAACACTTTTCAGGCATTTTGACACAACATTGACATTTTTTTTTGTATTTCTTTGTATGTTTGAGAAAAGCATTATACATGCCTCGGCGTGAAAACGTATTCCCGGCCTCGTTACCTATCCGTATCTATATATACCAACATTAAGATGCATGCAGACCAAACAAACATTCGCTATTCTAACCCCCTACTCTACGAAATTCGATCGTTACACAAAACGTGATTGGTTGATTTCGTAGAGCGGGGGGTAGAACAGCGAATGCTCTTTTGGTCTGAATGCACCTTTACCAACTTGGCCGGAAATCCTCATTTTCCCGGCCTCTGATGTAATGTACTATTGATGATGTTGTGACAGCATTGATTTAGAATAAGTATATAAGTGGATCCCCAAACAGCTCAAAAAAATGGGCTGCAGAAGTAAATATTGCGGTCCTTTTGCTCCGCTATTCAGTTCTGACAGTTGACATTTGGTCACCTTACGGTATAGCATCATTATTCCTTAAACATAAAAAGTTTCTACTATTTTGCGGTGTTGTTCGCAAAGACACTTATTGCTCACTTCACAAAGTTTTTTATTCTTTGAGTTTTTTTTATTATAGTTTATTGTAAGTGAGCGTTATTAGCTTCAACTGAAACATGATAGAAATGACTTTTAGTGCCACTTTTCTTGGTTTTTTTGTTTGGCTCTGTGCGTTCATTTATTATTTAATGTCATTGCCCTACTCTAAGAAATTCGATCGTTACACAAAACGTGATGGGTTGATTTCGTAGAGCGGAGGGTGCTCTTTTAGTCAGCGAATGCTCTTTTAGTCTGAATGCACCTTTACCAACTTGGCCGGAAATCCTCATTTTCCCGGCCTCCGATGTAATGTACTATTGATATTGTGACAGACGTACGAAACTGCGTCGCCTACAAAGCAGCCTGCCGGTAGAGGAGGCGAGCAAGTCCTCCTCGCTGCTCTACATCGATCAGCTCATCGAAAACGAATTCGGCGGCGACGCCATACACCAGTGAGTTCATTATACTACAACATTTCGTCGGCTGACTAGCAAAACTCACTATAAAAACGGTTACTACTCTTAGCAACCTCTTATGTCAGCATTGAATCAGAACGTATCTAACGATCTCTATTTCAAGTAGGTATTTGTTACCTAGTGAGTTTTGGTTGTCAACCAACGATAACATTTATAATTATACCATTCTACAGTTGAAAAAATGTAAACAAACCTGCAAACTTGAATTAGAATCACGCACTTTCAGAAGCTTTTATCACCAAGTTAAAACCTTAAACCTGAAGTTCACATACATTTTTAATTAAAATTATTAACATTTATTAGTATTGACGTAAAAATATATCTGCGAACGTGTTTCACGGTGCGTGCCAAAGACGTCAAATACTATGGAAAGTCAGATATATTAATTTGTTTACCTTTTATTTACTGAAAAATTGTATATATTATATGCATAGCGACTGTTCGTTATTACACTCAAGAGTAAAACTTTATGGTGCCATTTTCCCATAACATGCAGCAAACATGCTGATTGTAACATTTTTTAAATATTTACAGGATAGGTGGAATCCATTTTATCATCGGGTCGTATTGGAATTTCCCTGATTCTTTCATCAAAAAAAAAATGTATTGTCAGATAACTACGTTGGTAGAAAAAAATTAAGTCATTATAAAAATAGTCCCTTTTTATAGCGCCTTTTTCAACGTTCTAAGATTTAGTATTTAAAAAGCAAACTAACGAAGATATTCCATTGTTTTTGGATCGCAAAAGATCAAGAGATTTAAAAAAAGACGTTAAAATGGAATTCGTAAATATTTTAAATTTGTTAAAACTGTGTTTAAAATCAGCATTGTCAGGAACAGGAATAACAGGATACTTATTAATTATTTACATGAATAAATGGCCTAAGAGTATAATAACAACAAAAAAAGCAATCAAATTCGAATGTTATTCTTAAACGTTTGTCTTTAATCATGGTAATAGGAACCTTCGAAATATAAATAAATACAATAAATAAATATCTTGGGACATCTTTCACAAATCGACCTAGTCCCACGGTAAGCTCAATTAAGGCTTGTGATGTGGGTACCCGGCGACGATATACAGGGTGGAAAGGGACGACGTTCCTTCCCGCTACCGACCGAGTCTACCAACCATTACGATGAACTTTCAGTATGGGACCAACATAGAAATATTAAAAAAAAAATTTAACCCCTCATACAAAGTGACTGATTGGTTAGAGTTCAATAGTATGGAAAAATCAATTTTCCATGTACGCTTTCGATGTTGGTCCCATACTGAACGTTCATCGTAATGGTTGGTAGACTCGGTCGGTAGCGGGATGGAACGTCGTCCCTTTCCACCCTGTATATAATAGTTAGATACATATAGATACTTAAATACATAGACAGCCATGACCAAGGAACAAATATTTAATATTTTTATTATTTTTCTAGAATGTGGATCAAAGGGGGAAGCGAAACAGACGGGCTCTACCCTCCCCCATCTCTATACTCTCTGCTTCGACTCTACCTGCTGCCCGACATCGCCGAACAACACAAGCACTCGCTAGTGCTCTACCTGTTGGTCGACTACTCTATGCTCTACGAGAGGTGAGATGTAACGGACTCTACCCTACCGTCTCTATACTCTCTGCTTCGACTCTACCTGCTGCCCGACATCGCCGAACAACACAAGCACTCCCTAGTGCTCTACCTGTTGGTCGACTACTCTATGCTCTACGAGAGGTGAGATGTAACGGACTCTACCCTACCGTCTCTATACTCTCTGCTTCGACTCTACCTGCTGCCCGACATCGCCGAACAACACAAGCACTCCCTAGTGCTCTACCTGTTGGTCGACTACTCTATGCTCTACGAGAGGTGAGATGTAACGGACTCTACCCTACCGTCTCTATACTCTCTGCTTCGACTCTACCTGCTGCCCGACATCGCCGAACAACACAAGCACTCCCTAGTGCTCTACCTGTTGGTCGACTACTCTATGCTCTACGAGAGGTGAGATTAGGGCTTCTAATTCCAATATACTATAATCACCAAATTAAAAATAAAACTGACTTCAACCGATTTTTCTAGATTCCATTATCACACACCTCGATTTGGTGCCAACGGGACCATCTCGATTTATTTTGAAGTCGTTTAAAAAATATTTGTTGTACTTTTTAGGCTCTAGTGCGAGAAGTGGGTAATTTTACGTCAGGTCCAAAACTTCGGAGGGCCATCTGTACTAAAAAACGTCGTACGAGACACGTGCAAAAACGAAATCCGTAAAACGAAATTCGTGTCGATTTAAAACACCCCTATCGGTCGTGTTTTAAAACATCGCCACTCGTTTCGAATTTCATGTTTTTCGCACTTACTAATTTAAATCGGTTGGCGTGATATATTGAGTTATTCGTCCATTTGTCGTGCACGTGCAAATTTAAGACTTAAATTATTTTCTCTCAAATTAAAATGGGACCAGTTATACACGTTCGATAAAAAAAATCGGGAGATATCGGGTAACACGGGTATACTCTGCTGTTCTACCTGCTGATTTACTCTATGCTCTACGAAGTAAAGTTTACCTGCGGTAAAATATGACTGGGCCTCGGTAAATGACGCATGTTTGGGGTTTAGCTATATATTGTATGTACATTGATTTAAACTTTCACGATTATCACTCATATTTTAAAGACAAACGGGTCTTAATCGCGTAAACTTACGTTTAAATGACAACCCTAGCCTAGAAGTGAATAATCAAGATCAAGTGCGGGTAGTTCGAAAAACCCGCGCAGCTCGAAGGCGTTGATACATTCCCTCGCCAGTCTGCCTGCGACCACGGGTGTAACGTCATGCCCGATACGTCAGGATATAATTAAACATAAGTTTACGCGATTAATACCCGTTTGTCTTTAAAATATATTGTATGTACGTTTTTAAATAAAAATAGACTTATCTTATTATGAGTTTAGATATCAGATTTTGTATCATATGTCCAATGTGTCCGATGGCATACATTACAGGGTTATATGTTACATTTTTGGGGTAATTAAATCTGGACTAAGGTATCAGTGTGACAATGTTCAGATTTCAAGTTGACAAAAGTGCAACAGTTTCTAAACGTCTCAATGTTATACTTCGTTATTGGTATAAGGTACCGTGCTTCCTTCAAATGACAAAGTAACACATTGTAACGAATGGAAACTTCGGCAATAAAATAAATAATGCCACCAAAATTAGGCGGTTGTAACGCTCAGATATTCACCCTATAATGTTGGTGCAATATCACAACCAAAAATATTTGAAATAGTTAATCATTTATTCGCGATTTCGGTGTTGGTCCGATAGTAAAATTAGATCAGTATGACTTATAAATATGCCCAAAGTAGAGTCCTCTTCAAGAAACTATAAATATTTTACTATAGATTTAAAAGATTGATTGTTGAGACTTGACCTGGATTCTTTCGCAGTTGTATTATTTGGCGCAACGGATGTTTTGATCGTAAACATTTTATGCTTGTAACATTCGAGGTGTGATGTAATATTTATAGTTCAGTATCTTTGATCCCATGATGCGAAAATACTTACTAATATTAACAGACTTTTGTTTTGAGCTTTTGGGTGTACTTATGGTATTAATAAACTACCTCATTTGTTGATTAATCTACCGTCGTAATTTTGCGATAAATTGAAGTGATAATTATGGGTTGGAACTATGGGTGCAAAACTTTAACAAAACTTGTCAACGTGATTAATTGAATCAGGCGTTACTTTGCGGAAGTCCATTTTATTAAAGGATGAACAATATTGCTTTGCTCTTGCGCGATACAGAACGTGTAATTAATTAGTGTAACCCGCTATAATTACTTGCGTATTTTTTGCATGTAATTAATTTTCCCACCCTCCCGCCGCAAAAATAAATACGCAAATAACTATAACAAACCACCACCAATAACACTTTACTCGACACATATAGCGGGTTACACTAATTAACTACACGTTCTGTATCGCGGAAGAACAAAGCAATATTGTTCATCCTTTGTCAACGTGCGCATACATCCATAAAATATACAATTATACACATCTACACACCCAAATATTGTAAGTTGAAGATTCCGAGATAGGGAATAAAAATAGATACAGATTTTTCAATAATATTCGTATTTTTCTTAGCTAAAGTGTTCCCATAACGTATGCGGAGTGAAATTTGCACAAATTTTGAACAAGTAAAAACAAAATAAAAAAATTAAATTTAACTTGTGTCTCAATGCTAAATTAATTTGTATACAATTGTTAATTAAATTGGATAGTTTTGTCGGGTTTGGCATCTTTCTTTAGAAATTATGGCCAATTGAGTAGAACAATGTCGCACAACTGCATGTATTTTCCACAAGACACATTTGCTAAGGCCAAAATCGACGATGATTCTGATTTTTTAGAAGAAGGCAAGATTTGAAACACTGTTTTATAAAAATCTCGCATTCTTTTCGTTTCCAATAAATGATATTAGAAACCCTAGTGTAATGTAACAATTTGGCTACAGCCACTTTTCAGAAAGAGCTCGAATAAAGGAAATTACGTTAACCCGAATCACAAAATCGAACAGGGAGCTCAGAAATACTTCTAAATATGACAACAAAATTGATGAAAAACATCCTCAAACCATGGGCATTACGAAACATAAACAAAGAGCAAGCCTATCAACACGGAAAATAAAAATAAACAACTTTGAAAATATGACTTCGCCATTTGATCAAAAAGTGTAAAAAACACTGCTTTTTCAGTAACGGATGTCACGGTGAACGACTTATAGCTAATTTCAATTAAATATTTTTAGCATAATAAGTAAGTATCAATAGACCAATTAACAAGAATATGAAATATAATGAGCAAAGGATTTTTATTTAAAAAGTTTTCCTACAGAAGATAAAATTAGAGGCAAGAAAAATGCTAACATTTGTTTTTTCGACATCAATGGATAAAGTATCATAAAACTAAAGTTATACACTTTGGATTCAAGTAGTTTTTATCTTGCATGAATACTTGTTAAAATCGATATTAAAAAACGTACATGTTCAAGAAAATAATATTGATATCATTTATTTAATATAATATTAAACTTTGTGCAGATTTCATTCCGCATACGTTATGTCAATTTTAAAGTTTTGCGCCCATAGTTCCGACCCCTAGTGATAATGCTATTATAGAGTGTGTTATCATGATGCAGGTTTTTATTGATTTTTTAATTAAATAATGTGGTAATCTCATCTAAGGAATGAGAATCCTAATTTTAAAAGTATTAACTGTCTAAGAAAAGTTCAGTAAGAATGAATGTACCTACTTCAAAGTGAATAATTAATTAGCGTTTAACAATGACAGATCGCAGCAACTCGCAGCGTTTGACAACTAAGCAGCACACGCGTTACATTGATCGTTCGCAGGAAATAAAATTAATATTTGAAAACGATAGTTAGTAATGCGTATTAATAATACGCAGTTTCTTAAAAGCTCGGGTCATGGAAACACGCTGTATTACGTATTAGTAAACCAAAAAAATTAGATCAAATTTTCTGTGAGGTATAGACCTCAGAATTATAAATAAAAAACCACATTTTTTATTTATAATTCTGAGGTCAGATTGATCAACTTTTACAAGCCGTAGGTGGAAATGTATGGAACATCACCATCAGATTTTTTTTTGTAATCGGATGTCGTTCCCATAATAAAATGTCGTCATTATTACCTCAGAATTAACCCTCTAAAAATTTAAATTAAAAATGAGACCATCCGCAGCAGAACCAAAGTAACCGAAATAGCTCTCCGAATCGCTAAACTGAAGTGGCAGTGGGCGGGGCACATTGCGCGTAGAACCGATAGCCGTTGGGGCGGGAAGGTTCTTGAGTCTCGGCCGTACCGGAAGGCGTAGCGTAGGCCCCCCACAAGGTGGACTGATGACCTGGTGAAGGTCGCAGGAGTCCGCTGGATGCGGGTGGCGCAGGACCGGTCATTGTGGCAATCTTTGGGGGAAGCCTATGTTCAGCAGTGGACGTCTTTCGGCGGATATGATGATGATGATGAACCCTCTAAAATTTGGCCGTTGAATAAAAAAATCACTTGCCAATCAGTTTTCCCCGCAATTTTTTACGGCAGTGTACAACCTTGCAGCAATTATTCTTACCGTTTTTATAAACTTCGCTTTTATGTGTTTAGATACGAGGCAGTAGTACGCCGTCTGATGCAGTTCCCGACCATGTTCGGGCTGAGCCACACCGCCATCAAAGCCACGCAGGCCTTCTGGCATCTCGACCATCGGGACTTTGACGTGAGTGTCTGTACTGTTATACGACAGTGGTGACCGTCTGATGTCGACCATGTTCGGGCTGAGCCACACCGCCATCAAAGCCACGCAGGCCTTCTGGCATCTCGACCATCGGGACTTTGACGTGAGTGTCTGTATATGAAGGATATATTGTAGAATAAATTGCTAGTGAAGGTGGCCAGTTACTAGCAATTTATCCTACAATATATCCTTTATTTTATATACATACAAGTATTGTTTGTCCATTTTGCTCTTATGGACACATTGTTAAGACCGAAAGGGACAAACAATTATTAGCGGCTTGTTAAGTTAGCAGACGTTTATGAATAAGGGGGTATGTCTTTATATTATTGTTACTTAAAATAAAAAAATAAAATATTTTATTCTGGAAGAGGGAGAGTGATTGACATTGACATGACACGTCGTTTTACAATTAATTCGAACTATAAGACAATAGAGTTCATTTTTACATAAAATGTCCAGTTACTGGAGAGTGGCCAGTTACTAGCAATTTCATCATCATCATCAGCCTATGATAGTCCACTGCTGGACGTAGGCCTCTCCTATTAACTATGTGTATAGACGCATTAGGAGGTAAATGCCCATAATCGCCACGTTGGGCAAGCAGATTGGTGATCGCAGTAATGTGTCCACTATGATGACGCTGCTGCCCATCATCAATCTTTAGTCAAATATGATCAGTGACACTTCAATCCCTTAGTCGACTCTTACGACACCCGCAGGAGGAGTTGGGGTGGTGACAAATGTATTCTTTCTGCCGTCACCACACGCACTAGCAATTTACCCTACACTTTATTTTAATGGAATTCAATCTAAGAATAAAATTAATAAATCAAAAAAGTTACACTTTATATTCTTTAAATGTATAATTCTTTTATTGTTTAAAAATTTCTACACTCACAGAATGGAGGAAAGGGAGACAATTTGAGTCATGTTTATACCCCAACATTCTTATAATGCATCTATCATTAAGACTGGACATTTTCATACTATGTAAAATTTACATTAGGACGAAATTGTACAGTCACGTCTAATAATATGTATACATTTCGGAACGTATATCAAGACCATAAGGATCAAAATCGTATACATATTATAATAGACGACCGTACTAGTAGTCATTTTTATACATCGCCATATTTCTTTAGAATCATTACACGCATAAATCAACCAAGCTAGTGTTTCACCGTTACTTATCTGTAAATAACACGAAAAATATGTATATTTTTTTAATCTTGGCGATATCCCTAACTAAGCAGTAATATTAGATAGTTATTTATAAATATTTTGTAAGTTATCATAAATATATACTGATGTAACTGAATACGTTCCGTTAGCAAAAAGCGGTGCCTCCTAACACAGTATTGCTATACTTACCAGGAGGTGCCGGCCACAAAATACCTATATGTAAACAGATTTTGATACCTAATAAAATATTTTTCATCACACTTGCTGTCTAAGCGCGCTATTGCTTGCGTGCGTAGCGGGAGTAATAGAAAAGTGAAATTCCCTAGGGAGTAATACAAATGTCAGTACGTCATTTAATAATATTATGTCTAAAAACTTTTTCTCTCTCAAAAAGTGTGATGAAAAACATTGTATGCATCACTGTCGGTAAGCGGAATACTAACTCGAGTCATAAAAGCCCTCCACCTGACGGTGTCGGGCTTCTAACACTCTCGTTAGTAATTCCGTACTTACCTCCCTTGATGCACAATGTACTAATATTTTCATTTTTTTTTCAGTTCGCCCTAGACCAGCTCCAATGCCTAACCGGCAACACCCTCTCCCCCTGGCAACACCACGCTGTTCTCGCATCTCTTCTCGCCCAGAACAAACCCCAAGCTGCCCTCCAATACCTCCACTCGCGACAAAACTGCCTCTCAGACTGGCAGGCGTGTCTACACCTTTACCTCTCAAGGGGGCTCGTGTTTGAAGCTCTTAGTGTCGTCAGGGAGCGAAATAGTGAAGATAGCAGAGGGCTTGAGATGTTCTTTAGAGGTAAGATTACTACTATACCTCTACTCGCGACACTGCCTCTTAGATTGGTGTCTACACCTTTACCTCTCAAGGGGGCTCGTGTTTGAAGCCCTTAGTGTCGTCAGGGAGCGAAATAGTGAAGATAGCAGAGGGCTTGAGATGTTCTTCAGAGGTAAGATTAGTACTATACCAGTTTTTAAGATAATATGGTCATTTACATAATTAGTATTACTTAAAAA